>PVLA01013037.1:0-39668 GCA_004027455.1 Hydrochoerus hydrochaeris | reverse complement strand
AAGAGAAGAGAAGAGAAGAGAAGAGAAAGAAGAGAAGAGAAGAGAAAAAAAGAGAGGAGAGGAGAGGAGAGGAGAGGAGAGGAGAGGAGAGGAGAGGAGAGAGAAAGGCAAAGGCCTGGCAGCTCTCTGTACTCACTGATCTCTCACAGTTCTGGAGGCCAGAATCCAAGATCAAAGTGCTGGCAACCTTATTGCCTGGTGAGGGTTCAGTCTGCTTCCAAGATGGCATCTTGTTGCTGAGACCTCTGGGAGGGACAAACACACTCTGTCCTCACATAGCAGGAGGAGAAAAGGGTGAGCAGGTCACTTGCATTTCTCTTACAAGATCATTAACGTCATCTGTGAGTGGGGAGCCCTTGTGACCTAATCACCCCCTGAAGACCCCCATCACACTGGGGCTAGGTTCCCTGGCATGAATAGTGGAGGGGACACCACTGTAGAATCACCTAAAGTGCCAGCAAGATGGGGACATGAGCAGTCCCTTCAGCACGGTCCTCTCTATGCCTGAGAGCCAGGGAGGGCAGCATTGACCACCACAGAAAGGGGACACCCGCCTTCCGCCCTCCAGAGGAGACCTGTGTTAGGGGCGGCAGAGGAGTTGGGAACACAGATCTCTAAGACTTTTTTAAAAAGAGCATGAAATTGTAGCTTTAAAATGAACAAGACTGAGTTTTACAGCTGAAATGAAGCTGTTTCAGTGACTCTAATCCCTTGTAGCATGGAGCCATCATGATGGGACTCGGGGGACAGTGTCTCCCACACTGTCCTGGGGAATGAAACTTTTCTTTTCATATTCATGTGCCAAACAGTGAAGACCTCATGAAAGTCTCCTGTCCCTTTTGGTTGTCTTACTTGGGGTCTTTGCTGTGCTGAGCTACCGGGGAAAGATACTCAGCCGCCGAGGTCAGTTCCTTCTCTTGCAGGCTGCAGTGTTAATCTCCCTCGGTGGACTCTAAACTACTGCTGTTAGCTGTCCTTGGTTTTTCTGAGCAAGCAATTCCAGTCTTTCATGATCCTGTCCACTTTTTGTCTCAAATTCCTTAGCATTAAAAGCAATTATGCTGTAAATGTAGTATTAAAACACAAGAACTTGTGTTTTCTTAAATGAAATTTACAGTCTCCATGGGAACGATTATCATCACACACTTAATGACTTTATAAAAAGCGAATGAAACCAAACACATGTATAGAAGAAGACACTATTAAGTTAGCTAACAAGAAGGCTACAGCTTCAAACACATCCAACAAGGCTTTTATTAGGTAGGAACGATAACCAGATGTCTTTACGCATCAGAAATTTTATTTGAGTCCTGTACTCTTTTGAGAAGGGAAAAATAATGTGAAAGCAAGTGGAAACGCAAATGCACCTTAAAAGTCACCTCCAGGAGTTATCTTAGGGTGCTCGCCAGTCTCTTCTGAGTTCTCCATCTGCAATAAAAACTAGTGTGTGGGGCAGCAGTGTAGGAAGAACTGCTCACCTGGAAGCCTGAGTGCTAGTCTCTGCTCTCTTGGACATGATTGTGGCGAATGTCTCTCTACCACAGCCCACTCCACTCCAGCACCAAATTCCTCCAGTATAAAGTGAGGGACAGGAGCAGGGTGACATCCTGCCATATAACATCCTGAAATTTTAAGATGCTGAGTGCAAGACTAAAAACGATAACTTCTTGGGGAATTCGCTGGTTCAAGAAACGGGCATAAAATACGCTCTAGAGTTGAGACACAATAACTGATACCCAAATTTAAAAGAGGAGAGGTTTAGTTTAGCTCATGGTTGTAGGGGATTCAGTTCATGGTCAGCTGACTCCAAGATAGGAATAGCGTAGCAGAAGGGTGTGGGGGAGCAAGGCTGGTTAGTTCATGTGGTCGGGAAGCAGAGTGGGGAACAGTGCAGCAGAAGAGCAGGTGAGAAGTCATACATAGTATCCAAAAGCCAGGCCTCCATAACCCTCCCAGACACACCTAGGAGCATTCTTTGTTAAACCAGTGAATCTGGTAAATCAGAGTTAGTGATCGTACCTTCTTGTGACCACAGCTTTGCCCCACCCCCCATGGTCAGCCATGGTCTGAACACATTAAATGAAAAATTTCAGGAAACAGCAATTCATCATGTAAAATTGTGTGCCATTGTGAGTAGTAGTATCGTCAAAGGAATAGTGTCATTCTGACCTACACAGCTCGGAAAGTGAATCATCCCTTCGTCCAGCGAACCCACATTATTTATACTGCATCCCCATTAGTCACTTGGTAACCATCTTGGTTCTCAGGTTGACTGCTGATATTGTGGTATTTGTGTTTAAGTAACCTTTGTGTTACTTAATAGTGACCCAAAGCACAGGATTAGTGATGCCAGAGATTTCGATATGCCAAAGAGAAGCTCTAAAGTGCTTCCTTTAAGTGAAAAGATGAAAATAACCTCTGTAGGAAGGGTGAAAAGTGGTGTCCGAGGTTGGTAAGATCAACAGTGGGAACAAATCTATCTGGGAAATTGTGAGGAAGGACAAAGAAATTTTGGTTAGTTTTGTTGCTGTAACTCAAAAGGCATAGCTTTGGTGCATGATAAAAACTTAATTAATATGGAAAAGATATTACAGTTCTGTATGTATGCCTAGGAAAGTACCCCACAGTATACATAGAAGACCCTGCACAAGCTACAGTTTCAGTTATCTTCTGGAGACTCTGAATGTCAGTCCTAGGGATGAAAGGGACCTCTGCGTACAAGAGAGCCTGGAGCATCTTGTAATATCTAAAGTAAGGACTTAAAACAATTAGCCAGACAAAGGCAAAACTCCTAACAATGAGGTATGTCAAAAGGATCCAGAGACCACTGAAAACATCCCCAAAGGCTAAAGCTGGAACAGTTTAAGCAACAAAATAAGTAAGATAGTGTTGGATTATAGCCCAAGTTTAAAAAAAAATATTTATGAGTCTATCTGTAAGAGAAGAAAAAGCAATCTTTTACCCATCTTGTGCTCTTTGATTGGGACCCTGTAAACTAGACTTGCAAATATGCATTAACAAGAGAAAAGCAAAGTGAAGTCTATTAATATGTAATGCACATATGAATATGTGCATATAAATGCATATAAACATTCATATGTGCATATAAATGGGGGAGCATGACCCAAAGGGACCTGGGCTCCTGTTCCACCCTAGGCTAAACTACAAATGGAAATTACCTTTATCTGTGTAAACTTCATTTGCAAAAGGAAAACTTGTTCCCTGTTTTTAGGGCTTTTTCTGCTACTGTTAGTTCTGAATGGCCTTCTGGCCTTTAGCTCAAAATAACCCACAGGGCGGAGAGGCATGTCTGGAGGTTGCCTATTTCTATACTCTCCCAGTCTGTATTGATATAAAGAAGGGATTGTATAAATAAACAAGGGAGAGGAGATAAATCTCTGTGCCGAATTTCCAATATGGGGATAGTCCATTCACAAGGAGGGCCAGAGTGATTTCCCACTTCTTTGATGTTGACCAAACATAGAGCAAACAAAGATTACGGTCATAAGGGAAGAGTAACTTGACAGCTTAGAGTCCAGCAAACCCCACCCCCGCTGATGACCAAGGTCAACATCAACAGTGATGTGACGTCCATAGTACACTCTCTTGCTATGATGTGACAGGAAGAGGCTTCATCTCTGTCATCTTTCCAAAAATCAATAGCCCCATTCAAATCATAAGCCAAACACCAGAAACAAATCCCAATTGAGAAGCATTCTAGAAAATACTAATTAGTGCTCTTCAAAATTATCAAAATCATCTAAAACAAGAAAAGTCTCAGAAACTGTTACAGCCAAGGGGAATCTAAGGAGACAGGATGATTAAATGAGAGGTGTATTTTGGTTGATCTCCTAGAACCAAAAGGGAACATTTGGTAACAACTAAGTAAATCAAACTATGTTGATAGAGTTAACTGACCAATATTAATTTCTTAATTGCACCAAACCTACTGTATTATAGTTGGATGTTCACTGGGAAAGGTGGCTATGAGGGTGTATGGAAACTCTTGATTGTCTTCGCAATTTTTCTATAAACCTGAAACTGTCTTAAAACAAAATTTATTTCAAAGAAAAATGATAGTCCTGAAGGTAAACAAGGCTCACAGAGGATAGGATTGTATAAGAAGGCAGCATTGATAGATGATCTCCAATAAAGAGTAAAAAACTGGTATTGAATTTATTGGAAATCACTTTCCGGGGCTGTCATGGCACAGGGGCTGTAAAAGATTGTCTTAGCAGGCCTGGATTATCCAAATTCTACATGTGCTCCAGGTCACCAGGACTGGCTTTGACTGTCTCCTGGGAGGTCACCGCTGAGCCTTTGGAATACTCTTCCTGATAAGAGTGTCTTTGCGTGGTTGGGGTCCAAGGCCACAGTGGAGAGTTTGTGCTAGCCATGTGATTTATGGCGAGTGCCTTGGGCCACGCTGTATTGGTTTGAACAACGGGGCAGGGGCTGCTGCAGATTGAGCAGTAAGGTCCCTTGTGTGAGTATTGGTCCCATGAAACCCCAATTAACACATCTCACTGGTTTGCACCCTTGTGGTACATGCATAACTATCCCATTGGGAAGCCTGTACCAACCAATGGGATGTCCTATGCTGTCCAGTGAGACAGTCATACATGTACCAATAGTGGTGCAAATGATTGGAAACATAACATTCAAATCAGAGCTGCTAGGCAGTGAAACATGAATTACAGCCCTGCTGTGAACGTGTTAAGCATTTGGACTTGTCTTAATTGGACTCCCCTGTTGACAATACAGCATCTGATGGTTACTCTTGATTGGCAGATTGATTGGCCTAATACCCACAATTTAAAGGAAGAGAGCTTTAATTTGGCTCACATTCTCAGGGGGTTCAGTCTATGGTTGGCTGGCTCCAAGGCAGAAACATCATGGTAGAAGGATATGGCAGAGCAAAGACTTTTATTTCATATGGTACCCAAGATCACACCTCCATGACCCACCTAGTCATACTAAGAGGAGTATGCCACCAACACCCTATGCAGCTCCCAAGTCAGTTAAGTTGATACAATGAAGCTTAACCATCACAATCTGGTTTGGTCATGGAGGCATCTGCTCCCTGACCTCTTCCTCTTGGGCTCTTCCCCTCCTCTCTGCTTCCTGGATTCCATGAGCTGAGCAGCTTTCTTCCACCATATCCTGTAGAAACAGTCTTTCTGCCTTGAAGCCCGCCAGCCATGGACCAAAACCTCTCAAACTGGGAACCAATATAAACACTTCCTCCTTTAGGTTGTGCATGGTGGGTATTTGAACAGTGGAAAGCTGACTGTTACACTTCACACGTGTTGTCCCAGTTCAGTTGCTGGGAGAATTATGTGCTATCCACTTGAAGACAATCGAGTTCAGGTCTGATTTTCATGGATGCCACCCTCTGTCTCATTTTCCTGTTCTGATTTGAATTTGTATCTTTTTGCTATAAAATAAACTGCAACCATGGGTAAAACAGCTTTTCTGAATTTTAACAAATCAAACCTGAGGGTGGTCATGGGTGGCACAGAGACTGGAGTCTCCAAATGCCCACATTTCAGCAGCTCTAAGGGAGGAACAGGCTGTGTCCAACCAGGGCCCCCCTGCCCTGAAGATTGTTTGAGAATATAAATTACATAACCAATTAGCCAATTTATCCATTTCCCTCCATTAATCCCTAATCAATACCTCCAAACTTAGAAAAGCACATATTCAATTTCCTCTTCCTCCCAGCTCCTGACAACCATCATAATTCGGAGGTAATTTGGTCCAGTTATAAAAGACACTCACAAAAGAATTCAATCATTTTTCTGCCTGATAAATCTCTGCTCTCCCCAAGGACATGACTGCTATCCGCCATCCTTCTGATAGCCCCGTGTGTGGCTCTTCGCTCAGTCAGATGTTAAGGGCTTAAGAGGAAGGAAGAAGGAGGATGGAGGGACGGTGGAAATTGTGGAAAAGTGAGAGAAGCTGCAGAGATGAAGGGGAGAGCTGAGCTAGGGGCCGCTGCTGCTGGCGAGGCCTTTGCTGGAAGGAGACTTTTGAGTTAGTGTCTCAGGTCTGTCTCGGGGAGGGGAACTGCTTCAGCTGAGGAAGCCCCTGACAGAGCGGGGAAGTCCAGGGGCCTTCAAGGAGGGTTGTTTGAGCCCCTTTTTTCCCCTTTTAGCAACTCTGCACCCTGCTGCTCCAGCTGGGCCTTTGGAGGTTAGCTGGAGGAGTCGGCAGTGACAGAATTGGCCTGATGTAGCCCAGGATGCCAGCCCCTGGAAAGAGGTCCAGACCTGGCACCTGAAAGCCAAGTGGAGTTTCCTGTTGAAGTGAAAAACCCAAGTAGGGGCCCTGGGGGTCATCTTTTCAGGTCCTTGGAGTCCCAAAGAACTGGACACAGAAGAGGCAATAAGGGTGCACATTTATTGAAAGCAGAAAAGAAATTCATTCTGCAGGGTGACAGCCAGTGGCAAAAAGGCTCACGGTAGCCCTGAGGTTAAAACTGAAGGGGTCTTTGGTATCCGAAAGACTTGGATTGACCTCTCCTTATGCAAATAAGGTACAAGGCCATTTGTCCTATCCAAAACTCACGAGGCCTCATGCCAGATTTACTGAAAAACTCTCTTCTCATCAGATGTAAAGAGGGATCAGAAACATTGTCTTTTGATTGGTTGTGCTCGCGTGTAAATAAAAGATAGAAAAGATCACTTTTCTGATTGGTCCACAGGTGCTCGGGAATCCCTAAGTCTGACGCCATTTACCACGTTCTGCACCTGTTTTCTTTTCTTGGGAAATGTCTTGTTCAACTTGTTAGCTGTGGGTTTTTAATGACCTTTGACCCTTCCTAGCCAGGTAGGTGTCTGGTTTGACCCAACCAGAATAACCCTCCTCACTAAGGCTTCCATGTGTTCTGGAGATGAAGATGTAGTGCCCACAGGAGGGAGCTGATTTTTCCATATCAGCTGCTCCTGAGGCTGAGCCTGGTCAACCTGAATGCCCTGGCCAGCCTTCTTTCTGGTTTGATCCATTCATCTGTGGACTGAAGCCATGAGCAAATTACTGTCCTCCTGTCAGTGTTGGACATTGTGTCTCGGTGACAAGAAAGCTGACTGCACACATGGAGAGGACTGCGACTCTTACTGCAATTGAAGCCTTTGCAGGAAGTTACAGGCTTACTGAGCAAGTGACTGGGTCTTCAGGCCAGTTACAGAGAAAAGCTCTCCACCTCCAGTAGGGCCACCTTTGGGACAGAGACAGTCTGGTGGTTTTGCCAGAACCTGGTGCTGCTGAGATCCACCACGGGAACTTCTGGCTTTTGCTAAGGCTGGAGCCATTTAGAGATTTCTGATTCTAGTTTCTGCCTTGGAAATGAAGAGGAACGTCTCCAGCTGGGTTTAAACACATTAATTCCCAAATTGAGTTTGGATCTCCTGCTATTTAAAAATCCTATTTGGTAAGCACTTCACAGAGCAATAGCTCTGAAAGAGAAAGACTGCTTTCCC
The DNA here is from genome assembly GCA_004027455.1 of Hydrochoerus hydrochaeris. Taxonomy (NCBI): domain Eukaryota; kingdom Metazoa; phylum Chordata; class Mammalia; order Rodentia; family Hydrochaeridae; genus Hydrochoerus; species Hydrochoerus hydrochaeris. The sequence continues at coordinate 32,187 of PVLA01013037.1, read as the reverse complement.
ACTAGTCTGACCCACTAGAATGCATTGTTTTTCAAAAGGTAGTCAAAGGGAATTTAAGAGGAATGTAGGTTTCAAAGTCTAGGTGAGAACCAGTCTTCTAGAAGCTTGGGATCCTCCATTGCTAGGGAAGTGAGGACCTGTTGGGTGCCAGCTTCTGGTCGGTGATGCTTTCTAAACCTATGGGAGCATCTGAACTGAAAGCCTGGTTGTGTTCAGGCTACTTCATTTGGCTTTTTTGTAGGGAGCTCTGCTTCTAACCCAGCACCAGCATCTGCTCCCCTCACTTCTTGGACCCTTCGAGAATCTGTAGATGACTCAGCTCTGCCTGAAATTGACCCACAGCTGCCTCTTCTAGAGAAGGGCCCCAGGCTGTACCTTGGATGCCACAAGGTCCCGTTTGTTTCTGTTCGGCTTGGACAAGACATGTAGAAAGACCAGTGTGTTTGCTTTGCTTTTGTTAGTGGGCTGGTTGAGGGTGGCAGGAAAGAGTGCTCAGACACCCTAGCAACTAGTTTTAATATTCCATCTTTTGAAAAATTGAGATTTTCTTTTAACACTGACACAGAGAAAATAAACTATGGCATGTTTCATAATTTATGTGACAGATCTATCATTGCTTTGATCAGTCTAGCATATTTACTGTGCTTACAGGCTTTCCTGTCTAGGAAAAAGCCTCCTCTTTCTCTGCCCACTACCCCCGAGATATTGGTTTCTTAGCACTAGCCCTACCATGTTCCCAGGAGTGTTCTGGGTGGTCTTTAGTTGTTCATTCACCTGCCAGGCTTTGCTCAGGGTGGGCTGCTTAGCTTCATGCCTGCTAATCTCTTTCTTAAAAAATCGAACTTGACTGGCAGATGGAATGATTCCTGCCTTCCTTCCCCTCTTACCTAACCTTCTGCAGGGCCAGACAGTGACAAAGATTAGAGATGGAATTTCTGCCCAGAAGACTCACAGCCTGGTGGGCTGACATGGTATGTTCTGACATATGGCAACCTGTGGGAAATGAACCAGTGCAAGCCTGGAGTAGGTGAGGGTCTTAGTTACTTCTCTCCTTGTTGGGAAAAAATGACACCCACAGTTTAAAGGAGGAAAGGTTTATTTCAGCTCACAATTTGTAGAGGTTTCAGTCCGTAGCTGGCTAGCTCTAAGATAGAGTGGCACCGAGGAGAAACAGTCCATGGCAGAGCAGCCAGGAGGCAGAAGCAGAAACTCCAGAAGCAGAAGCTCCCTACAAAAAAGCCAAGTGAAGTGGCCTGAACACAACCAGGATCTCAATTCAGATGCTTTTATCCCATCCAGGCTATAACCCTTTGGAGTGGGTCTACCTACACAGATAGGGCTTCTCATGACCCACACCCACAGTACTGACCAATCAGTGTACTAATCCAGTTATCACACACTTACTCCATATTCACACAAACTGAATTCACATTCTCACACCCTAGACAGAGCCTCATCTATAAGCATATGAAGCTTTGTGTGTGTGTGGGAGCACATCTAGACAGAAACCAAACAGGGAGGATGTGTCAGGAAAGGCTCTTTGAGGGCATGGGCTGTAACCCCAACTGCAGGAGAGCTGAGCTACATGACAGATGGGGAAATTGTGGGAGGTTGCAAGGAGAAGAGAAAGAAAGGTCAGATGCATTAACCCCCTTACTATCATGATAAAAATGCGTTAACCCATTTACTATCATGAGGTTGTGTTACTGCACTGAGATGCTAGAGATCTTTTCTAGATGCTTTCTCTCCATAAAAAGAATTAGTCAAGACAAGTGAAAAAGGTAGTGATATTTTACATTTATTAAAAGTATTCAAGGTAGGAAAAGAAACGTACTCTGCAGAGTGACTGTGGCCAATTAAAAGTAGGAAAACAAGTATGCACACTACAGGGTGAGAGAGGACCACTGTGAGAGAGAGCACTCGGGCCAAGAGCTCAATGGCAGCCATCTTTTGTGTTTCCACTCCTCAGGTTGACATCAGGGCTAGGCTGTCCTATCAAAAACCTGCTTGCATTCTCACAGAGAAAAATTGAAAACAGCACTTCTGATTGGTTCTAAGTGCTGGGTCTCCTGGATCTCTCTGATTGACAGATCACTCCCACTTGCCCCACAAGTTTGCCACACCCTAACTTCCTGCCTCAGCTGGGTGCCTTTTTAAGACAAGAGGATTATTGGGCCCACAGTTGGGAAGGTTCAGAATGGCGTCAGCACCCTGGTAGAGCCCCCCTCCAGAGCTCCTCCCACTAAGCCTCACCTCAGAAAGGTCCCACCCTCTCTACCCCACTGCACTGGGCACCAAGTCTCCAGCACATGAGCCTTAGCCAACTGGAGCCTCCCTCTCCAGCGAGCGAGGGTGCTTGCTTTAGTAGAAATGGAAGTTAAAACTGAAGCACATGGTTATAGGAACAAAGGTTTAATTGGAAAGTTAGAGGGAGACAGGAAAGGACTCCCGGTAGGATAATTGGGGGAGGTACAGGGGTTCAGACTGGCCACCTGCAAAGGCAAGAGGCCAGCTGTTAAAATTAGATGCTGGGCTGGGGTCCAATGGACCATTATCTCAGTCCTGGTGTCATATTTTGGAATCTTTATGGTTGAGGGGTGGTTTCATTGCCAAGAGAGGATTGTCTGTCTGTGGTGGTCTCAGACATGCGGGTTCCGCCTGACCCAGAATGCAGGTGGTCACAGGTTTAGGGCAGTGGCTGGGAGATTCTGGTTGTAGCTGAATTTTTTTGTAGACCTTTTATCTTGGCGTCTTCAGTCTGAAGGGGGGGGGGTGAGAATATAAATGCAGGGCTAATCCACTCTCACTGGCCAGATAGGCACTCCTTGAAGTCTCCACATAATTTTATGCAGAGCTGAGAAGCAATTGACCCAACACTTAGAGTACCAAAGGATACAAAACGAAGGTCAAACTTTATTCTGCTTTTAGTTTCCTGCGGGGTATCTGTAGGACAAAGTGAAGCATCATGGTTTATAGCAAAAAATAGCTTTTAAGTCCATGACTGTCTGGAAGAAAACATAAATTATGCTTTTAATGAATAGCAGGTATGGCACTAACTGTCCCCATCCCTGTGGGGGCTCTGACTACTTCATAACTGTGTCGGCAGCAATCGGTGTAGTTGTTCAAGGCCGCCCAGAAATTGAATCCCTTTTACCTACCTGGAGAGCTTCTTATCTCGTGACTCTTCATCAGCGAGAAGCCCAGTATTATGGTCACCCCAAATGTCGGATAGCCACTCTCAGCTTCCTTTCAGCTCAAAAGCACACATGATTCTGATACCATATGCACAAGCTGTGGTCCTGCCAGCATCGAAGAATGAAGTCACGTACCAAAGGATGCAGTGAGGAGAGTTTTTATTGGAAATAATAAAAACAGCTCCCAGATTCCCAGGTGGGACCCCGAGTGGGTAGCTGCGTGACCTCCCAAGCCAGAGCTACTTACAAACATGTGGAACACAGGAATGCTCAGTGGTTTCATGGTTACCTATCACAAGAACGATCACTTGGAATTCGGGTTTCTAACCCAGTTATTCAACTACCAGAGTTTAAAGGGAGCGAAGACTGTTGAGGGGGAAAGAACCCTGATTACTTTGTATTTTAAATTCCTGAGAGCTCAGGAGTGTAGTGCCTGCACTTCTCAGGAGCAGGGAGTGGGCTGGGTCCCACACTGCCTGAGGAAGTTCACTATTGGTCTAGTCTGTGGTTCCCCATCTATTCTTATTTTAATTCTTATCAGTGTGCTGGGCCCCCAACTCTCCCCCAGGCCCTGCTCCTAGCTGGCTGCCTTACTCTTAAACTGACCAGGTAAACTATTTCTGCCTTTCAGGCATCACTAATTAGGGCCTTTGCATTGTCTTTGACTTTGGGAGCTGGTGATACCAGGAAGCAGCACCTTGCAGGGCCCATTTTGCAAGGGGGAGAAAAATAGGCAGCCGGGGCTCCATTTTCCCAGCAATGCCAGAGTTCAGCCTTAGTCTCGCCAGCAGTGCAGGCCGAGGGCTCCTGGCCTGGCTGTGAAGCCATCTCAGTGGACCTTCTGTGCCTGGCCTTTGGAGCTCATCCTGGCCTCAGAACCTAGGTCTGGTTTTTAAACCTCTTGCCTCAGTTTCCTGGGTTCTGGGATTACTGGTCTACACCCCCAATGCCTGGCTAAGCTCCTCATCTCGAGCAGATCCCAGAACAGGAGAAGGTTGTGCCGCAGGTCCCGGCTGCTATACAGACTTCTCTGGCATTTGGGCCATGTGATCTAATCCAGTGGCAAGCAGGGGTGCTGTCTGGGGCCTTGGTAGATTCCTAGGCTTTGGGGGCAAAGTCCACCCACCACAGCTATCTACTCTCACTTTGAGAAACCATGCTTGGCCTGTTAGTCTGGTCTTTGTGGGGGCAGAACGCTTGACCACGGGCTACCGAGTTACGGTTACCATGAAACCTGAGTTACCCATTATGAACCCTGTGTTATCTGATCTGGCAGGGAACAAAGCTGGGCTGCAAAACAGCACTCCATGATCCAGTGGGTGATCCTTGTGGCACAGGCCCTGAAGGCCCCAGTAAGTCACAGGAAGTGGTCCTCCCTCCTGCTGTGTGGCCTTCTGCCCCCAAACCTGCACGGATGGCCTTATGGGGATTTCCCCATGATCTGTTGATGGGAAGAAAGGCTCAGGCTGGTAAGACATGATAAGTAGGCAACACACCCCAAAGAAGGTTATAGTTCTACAGCTTCTTTCTAGAACATTCCTGATGGGCATGAAGGGAAATCCTTTCAGTGGTTAAGACACTGAGCAATGCCCTTGGTCATTCACTTTGCTTGGACAGAGAATGGCCAAAGCTCATGGGCTTTGGCCAATGGTTTGATTGGATGTGTAGGGAGTTAGAAGGAATGTGACTGGATGTTTGGAGACAAGGAGATCTGAAGAAGCATGTGGACAGAACCGAATGAGTGGATAAATGTGTGACAATATGGTTGAAAGTGACAGTTTGATTGCAGTGAGTCTTCGTGTGAGCTTCTTTGAATTTATCCTAACTGATAGCTTTCGAGTATCTTGAATTTAGATATTTGTTGGCTTTCTGAAGTTGGGAAATTCTTGAAAATAATATTTCAAAAATCTCTCTATTCCTTTCCCCCTTCTTCTGGAATCACCATAATATGTTTATTGGTCAGCTTGATGGCCTCCCATGAGCACTCTAGGCTTTCTTCATTCTTTATTCTTTTTTCCTTTTCATTTCCATGACTTAATAATTTAAAATGATCCTTTTAAAAAATCTTTTAATTAGTCCCCTTAAATTAGACGGAATTTGTTTCTGTAGCTTGACCTCTGGCCCTCGGTTCTATTTTGCAGCATTTCAGGTGGAGGAGACTGCGTAGAAAGGTTCACATACAAGAAAGAGTACAATTATTTGGGGTCTGTGCAGAACTGTGGGGTACCCGGTAATGCTCACACACCCCTGACCATGGGCACATCTTCTGGATGCTGTCTGCCTCTGTAGAATGTTTCTGAAGGTTCTAGCAACAGACTTGATCACTCCATGGTGGACCATGGTCCTCTATCAGATACGCACTTGTTAGGAGCATGGAAGCTTAGTACCTCCCCTCAAGCACAGTGTGAGAATCTGCAGCTTGGTAAGATTTCCAGTGATTCTCCTTATCTGAGGACTGGGCAGCATGAACAGGGGTGGTCCTAGGCCTGCGCACTTCCGGTTCCCGAACTAGCTGAGCAGCATTTGAGGAGAGGTGTCAGCCATGGCCTGTGCTGGTGACCCACTGACCGTTAAAAATGTTCTACAGTATGCTCGTTTTGTGTTTTCCTCCAACTAAATCCTCAATTAGCTAGTTAAGCCTCCCCAGAGCTCCCAGATTAAATGGTTCTCTTCTTGAGAAAGGTTCAATATTTGCCCATTCAAATTAACCTGCCTTTAGCTTTTCATAGAAGCATCTTTCCAAAGGTAACACCATCATTACTTTTGAAATGTAGGTTAAAAACTGAATAGAAACATGCTGTTATTTTTCCCAGACTGCCATATGAAAGAATTTGTCATTTTTTTTTTCTAGTCCGTGAAAGTTTTAATGACTTGCATTTGGGATTCCAAGGTTGTCTCCAGGAGGGATGCAATTAATTTTAATCAGGAGTCTAAGTCTGTCATTCAACCCAATTATTCTCAATTAAGTGATTGTGTATTTTACTCCTTTATCAATTGGTTGTGATTACTTATTATCAAGTAAACTCAATATGTTTATGAAAATTTCATTAATCCAACAATGCCTCTGTTCAAAAGCTGAGGCTGGATTCAGGAGCCCGTGTCGGGGCTCCCTGCAATGTTGGGGAATCAGTGCCAGCAGCAGCTATTATTCACCTCCTGTAAGTCCAGCACTGTACTGGGACTGTTGGAAGAAGAGATGCTTTAGGAAAAGAGCTATGCTCAAGACCCTTATTGTGGCTGAGATGTGCTCTGTGTGTGTGCGTGCACACGTGTGTGTGCTAAGACGTGTGATGCCTGTAGGACACATGATGCTTGGGCCCCAAGGATGGCTGGGGAATGGGTCCAGATGTCTTTCAGTACTGAGGATTGAACTGAGGCCTTTGCACTGAGTTATGTCCCCAGCGGTTTTTTAAATTTTGAGACACTTTCTCACTAGATCATGAAATTATTCAGGCTGGATTTGAACTTGCAACACTGCTGCCATGGCCTCGCAGAGAGCAGGAATTATAGGCATGTACCATGATACCTGGCTGGACTCTGGTTTCAAATGAGGTGATTAATTTAGGAAGATGATATGCATGAATAGGACATATGAAAACCACCTATGCCCTGCTCATGGGAAAAGAGTTTGATTCCAAAACCACATATTGCAACCTTGGTCTCTGCTCTCTAGCTTTATGATCCTAGGAAATTACTATCATCTCTGAATCTGTTTTCTCATCTTTAAAGTGGAAAACAATGCTTCAAGGTTGTGGCAAGGTCTGAATCTGACGCCTCTTTTGTAATTCCTAAGCTGTCTTTTTTTGAATATCTACCACTCCAGGCACCTGCTGAGAGCATGGGCAGGGTTTGGGGGTGCTGACCTGATCCCCTCACGGAGGCTTCTGGGAAGGTTTTTTTTTTTACTGAGCCCAGAGCTTGGGACACATAGTGACAAGTGGTACTTTGTGGCAGTGAACTGGGTAACAAGGACTTGACAGCAGGAGAAAGCTCAGGCCAAGGTCGAGTTTCCGGTGACAGAGCGAGAGTCACCGGAGAGGAGCTTTGGGAGGGGAAACGATTCCGGGGAAGCCTGTTCATCTGCCTTCCAGCGAGGTTCTCAGGGAGGGCCGATCACCCTGCAGGCCACCAGCCAAGCGTTTCCCTTCCTCATCGCCTCTCCCCTTTTCCTCCCTGTTATGGCGTGTGTCTAGGTGTCCCCCCAAAGCCCTGTGCCGCTGCAGGTGGGGTTTGTCAGAGGTGGCTGGCGGTAGTGTGTGACACTGGGATTGATTAAGCTGCAGTGCTAGGTTCAAGGGCAGTAGGATCACGGGTGTGAGTGCTGCCTGCCCTGTGTAGTCTGGATAAGATAGAGGCAGAAAGATGCTGTGAAGACCCCTCATTACTTTTGCTGCCTTCTGCCTGCATGAACTGTTGGCCCTGTGCTGTGCCACCCTGCCTTGGAAGCAGCCAATGGTGCACTGAAACCTCCACACACTGAGCCAAGTAAACCTTTCCCCCTTGAACTTTGTCTCAGCAATGAGAAAACTAACTAAGACAGACTGCCTCATCTTCTTTTTTCCTCAGACTGGTCATTAAACTCAGGCATTTACACTGAATTTCATTCTCAGTCCTTCTAAATTAAAATTTTTTTTTTTATTTTGAGGGTTTTACTGAGTTGCCCAGACTGGGTTCAAATTTGAGATCCTCCAGCCTCAGCCTCCTAGAGTGTTGGGATTGCATGCATGCCACCATGTTCAGCTCTTCCCTCATCCCCCCTTCCCTGGACCAAGCCACCATCATCTTGTAAGACTGCATCAAGCTTCAGGGTTTCCTGTCACCCTGTGACTCCTGCCACCAAGGCCCAGCACAGGCCTGCTGTGAGATTTAGAAGGACATGTGAGCCAGTTTCCCTCTAGGATGGGAAGAAGAGACAGAATGAGGAAAGGAGACTGTGGTGGGGTGGGTGGGTGGCGGACACTGTTCTTCAAAGAGAGCCCCAGGCAGCCGAGCTTCATGGTGCACACCTGTAATCTCAGCACTCTGGGAGGCTGAGTCAGGAGGATGGCAAGTGTTAGCCTGCTCTGGGCGATTTAGTGACTGCCTGTCTGAAAATAAAAAAAAATTTTAAAAAGGGCTGGACATGGCTCTGTGTGAAGGCCCTGGGCTCAATCCCCAGTGCTCCTTAGCTGTGGTAATCGAAATACACCTGTTTGTCTTCCCTTGCCTGGATGGTTACTGTCTAATTCTGGCTAAGCCCTCACAGCCCCTGGTCTTATCTTTTGTCCTGTAGTTCACCAGGTGCAGTGCTGTGACTACGACCCCTAAGTTTCATGAGTTGGAACCCTAAGGCTGGCACTGGGAGGTGGGGCCTGATGAGACCGTGAGGGCACACGGGACCGTGTTTCATGAATGAATCGGCGTTGCTGCGGTAGCAGTTGGTTCACTGCACAAACACGCCTGGCTCACTCTCGTTCTCACCCCGCTGCCTCCCGCCTTCCCGTGAGATGATGCAGTAACAAGGTCCTGGCTGGATGCCGGCACCATGCTCTTGACATCGTGGGACCATGAGCCAAATAACCCGCTCCCGGCTCATCCAAACTACCCACTTTCGAGTATTCTTTTATAGCAACACAAATGAACTAGGGCACCTGGCTGCAGCCTGAGCAATATTTGCAAAGCGCTATCTGCTCACAGAAGGCGATGCTAGAAACTCAGCAACTGCTTCCCTTGGCACGGAAGCCATGGCTCCCACCCTTGCCCCGCTCGGTTGGAGGGTGGCTCGGCTGCTTCCTGCCTACGCAGTCTGTGTTCTCACCACCCTCCCGCTATTGCTGCTTTCTCGGCTGGGCTGACCCTTGCGTGGTCCCTCACTCTGGACATCGGCACAAGCCTTCTTACCCTGCCGGTCACCTTTGCCACATAGCAGCCCCCTCCAACACTTTTCAAGCAGTGGCAGTCATTTATCTGGCTCAAGGACCTGCAGTTTGGAGTGTGCTCGGTGTCAGCAGGGGCAGCTAACCCTGCTCTGTGAGCTCTCCACAGAGCTGGTGCAAGGGGGCTGGCAGAGCAGCTTCCAGTGTGGTGTGCAGGCTGTCCCCAGGCCTCGTCGGCATTCGGGGGGCCTCAGCCCTTCCCCACTGCTCAGCAGGCTGCTCAGGAGTCCTTGGAACTCAGGACACTGCCTCAGAAGCTACATAGCATCGCTAGAGTTGCAGAGTCACCAGATTCAAGGACAAGGGACATAGACCTCGCCTCTTGAAAGGAGCGGTGTCCATGTCACACACACTGCAAGAACCCTGTCACTCACTTTGGAAAATAAAATTCTCTCCACGTTCTCTTGATGGCCTTTGCCTCCTGCTTCATCTTAGACACCTGTTTCTCAGGAAACTGTGGTCACCTGCCCAGAAGCCAGTCACTCTGTCACCTGACACGGGGACACCCTCTCCTCCACTGTCACTTGTCACATTCCCCTCTAGTGTTCCCCACTAGACTGCTGCTCCAGCTGGCTCCCTCCCTGGCTGTCTCCTCACTGCTGGAGAGAGGAAGCCTGTTTATCAGCCATCTCCATGTGCCAAGCTTTGGGCTTCGAGTCCATTAAATCTGATCCTAAAACAGACCCAGAAGGCAGTGATGACTCTATTGCTTTCCGGATGGGCAGAGAACTGAAGGGTTCTGAAGGGTTCTAGCTAGTAAGTCGGCAGAGCTAGAATGCATTTTCTTTTTCTCTTTTTCTCCTGTTCCTTTGGGTCCTGGGATTCAAACTCAGGACCTCATGCTTGCAAGGCAGGTGCTGTGCCACTGAGCCACCTCCCAGCCCCAGAGCTAGTGTTCAAAGCAGGTGTCCCGTGTGGAGCTTTAGGACCATTCTGCTCTGTATTCTCCATGACTACACATTTCAGGAAGTTCCTAATTGATACTGAATATTTTCCCATGTGTTTTTAGACAATTGCATTTCCTTATATGTGAGTTCTTTCCCCTTGTCCTTTATCTGTTAATCCTGTCTCTTATTTACCAGTTAGAGTCCATATAAAGTATTTTCACTGTTGCATTTCCTTTTTGATTTTGTTTCCTTTGGACATGTGGAGAAATTGTATTCCATGTGATCAAACAAAAGTCTCTCTTTTTGTGATTTTTTTCATTACTTCCCAAAGCTTTATTTTTTCTTTTCTGATGGCAAAAATGATAGATTACTCATTACAGGAAATTCAAAAAATTGCAAAAACATATGAAGATGAAAATACAATTACTCATAAACTTTCCACCCACTTTATGACGACTGTCACTGACATTATGGCATATTTTCTTTATTTTTAAAAATATATAAAAATAATTATAAAACATGTGCATATAATTTTAAGAATATTGATCTATGAAATACATTTCCATTATGAACAGTGGTGCCCTGAGCTTGGCTTATGGCCACCACAGAGTCAGGCGTGGAAGGGTATAAAGGGGTTGTCCATGCTCTGAAGACCCAAATGATCCAGTGGAAGGCCTCGAGCTCTTGGTGGTGTCCTGTACTCGTTCTTATCAAGAGCCCCAAGTGTCTGTGATGAGAGGGTGAAGGGTCTGTACTGGAGGCCAGGATAACATCCGAGATGAAGGTGAAGATAAGAACTCCTCTAAACAAACCAAAGTGAGCCTTTCTCCTTCCTTTCTCTTTTACACCCTTGGCATGACACACCTACCCAAGGTGGGTCTTCTGTCTTCAGTAAATTCTCTCAGTACACACCAGAACCATGCTGATCCAATTTAGGTGGGTGTTTCTACTCAAATGACACAACCAGTTTGGTAACTATCACAATATGTACACAGCAGACTATCACACAGCCATACAGAAGAGTGGTATCATACTTTTTGGCAAGAAAATAGATGGAACTCCAAACTATCATGTTAAGTGAAATTAAATGATTCAGAAAGTTAAATATTGCATGATTTATCTCATACAAGAAACTAACTAGAAAGGATAGGAAACCAGCAGGTAGACCTCTAGAGACAGGGATGGAGACAAGAGTGGGTCAGGAGAAAGATAAGAAATGGGGTTGAAATTAAGACATGTTAGATAGGGCTGAGGATTTAGCTCAGCAGTATAAGTACCTGCTTTGCAAGTGTGAGGTCGTGAGTTCGATCCCCAGTACAAAAAACAAAAAACAAACAGACAAACAAAAAGACATGTTAGATAGATGTACCAACTTACCCAAATCAATCCCATCTTCATGTGGTGTTAACAAGCGCTAATAAAATGGACCAACATCTTAGAAACTTCTAGCTGCCTCATAATAACATCCCCCATATCTGTCCCTGTTTTCTGCAGAAAACTGACCCTAATTTATGTTCCTACCTTTTTGGTTCTTTATAGTTTTACTACCTTGCTCTCCACCATTGCACAATGTATTGCCTGGCTTTGGCTATTTTTAAATTTGATTTCTGACATTTGCTTCTTTCACTTGATCTGATATATTTTTTGGAACTGGTCCATGTAAACCAAGAAGGAAGGTTTATTTCCTTCATTTTGTTGTTGTACAAGGTTACAGAGCATGAATAAATGATGGTTTCTCCATCCTACTGCTGATGGGCATTTGGGCTGGTTCCAGCCTTTGATGGTATGAACAGTGCTGCCGTGAATTTTCCTACACGGTCTCCTGATATCCATGTATGGAAGTATCCTTAAGTGTGACCCTGAGGAGTAGCACTTCCGGGTCTTACAGGGACTTCCTGTGTGTGTGAAGAGTAGCACTTCCGGGTCATGGAGTCTATGGACATTCAATTTTCCACCCAATACCAACTCTTTCCTAAAGTGATTGTGGCCATTTACACACCCACTGTCAGTGAATAACTTGCTATTGTCTCACATTCACTGGGTAATGTTCTCATTTAAAAATTTTGAAGTCAGGTTGGTGTGGAATGATATGTTTATCTTGTCAAAATGTTAACATTCACATTTTCTATTTCTTACTGCTGTTTTATCAACTCCTGAGAGCATTGTGCTAAAATACTCCCATATGATGACAGATTTGTCAGTCAATTTATCCTTAGAGAGCCCTTTTTCCCCCTTTAAGTATTTTGAATCTATTTGGTTAAAATCATAACATATTCTTGGTGAATTGAATCTTTTCTCATTATGTGATGACACTTTTGTCTCCATGAGTATATTTTGCCTCAAATGTAGTTATTTATTTTGAGGTACCGGGGACTGAATCCAGGGCCTTTGCATGGAGCTCTAGCTCCTTTTTGTGTCTAATTCTGAGGCAGAGTCTCCCTAAGTCACTATGTTGCCCAGACTTACCTTAAACTTGTCACCCCCCTGCTACCCCTCTGTCCTCCCTTCTGGGAGTTCTGGGACTACAGGCGTGTGCTGCCATTTCCAGCATTAAAATATGTACAGTGCGGTTTTTAAAATCATATCCTACTTCAGAGACAAACTATACATCTGTTCTTTGAGGCTGACACCAAAGGACAGAATGGGCTCTGGCCCTTGGGGGCGCACCAGGAGCACCCCACCTCTCTTCCTGCGGCAGCCAATGCATGTTCCCTTTTTTTTTTTTTTTTTTGAGACAGAGTCTCATTATGTAGTTCAGACCAGACTTGAGCTCACTTTGTAGCCCAGGTTGGTCTTGAACTCACAACGATCCTCCTGTCTCAGCCTCTTGAGTGCTAGGATTATAAGCATGTGCCACCATGCTTGGCCAGTGCATGTTCTTTCAGGTGATGGTTCTTCTGTTCGTTTGCCTTTGAGGGTGGGTATTTGTGAGGCTCGTGCCTCCAGACCCCTGTGTCTGGGATGAGCCTGCACTGTTCTGGGTGCCTTGGGGGAAGTCACTCACCTTGCCAGGGCCTCTGGAAATCGAGAAGGCAGGAGGTGGAGCTTTGGCCCCGAAAGGCTGCTTTTCAGCCTCCTGGATTTCCAGGATGTGCCTGAGGGTTTCTCGGAGCATGGAGGACAAACCTTGTACAGAGTGGCCCGGCCGCTGCCCAGCAGGCCTTCATGGTGGGTCACCTGCTGTGGTGGCCTGGCTGGGCCTTACTTCTTTGTCCCTGTGGGAAGAAGGCTGAGCACTCTGATGACAGCTGTTTGTCACAAGAGCTGTTTTCCTTTCCACAAGGCACAGGTTCCCCCTCCCCCCAGGTAGAGATCAGATGCTGAAAGTTATTTATGGAAAGGAAATATGTTAGTCTCTCTTCTGGGAAAGTGCTTTTCATCTTAAATTTTAAAATTAAGCCACCAGAGCCACTCTGAGGGTCAGCCAAGGCAAAAAGCTACTGCTTGGCCCCAATTTCCAGTTCCCAGTCTGCAGCAGGCTGGCTGCTGAGCTCAGCGGTCTTCCTGGAGCCTGGACCTTCTGGACTTTCTCCCACTGCTGCCTGCGCCTGCAGCCCACTGCACATGCTCAGGAGGCCCTGCTGGGCTGCCTGGCCAGTGCTTCTGGTTTCCCTGAAGGATGGCCGTGAGTGAGAGGGGCCCCTCAGTAGGGAACGTGATTGCAAAATGTTCTCCATGGTCCAGCCTCAAATTCCTCTTCCCTTTTTCAGTTGCTAAGAAAAATAATCATATTGCATAGAAGAGACATAATCCCTGGAGCTGGGTAAGGGGACATTTGATCCATGACCCCTCCAGCATCTGATTGGTTTCCCTCTGAGATTTTAGGAGGATGCAGAGAAGCTGGCAGGAAGGGGTGAGTTCAAGGGTTCGATCTGCAGAGGGGGCTGCAATGGGAGCATCAGCATGGAGGAGCACAGAGTGCGGGGGTCCTGCAGTCACAGCCAAACCCGCATCATTGACAAGCTCGCTCCTCTTAGCTTCCAGGTGCCCGCACTCCTGGCTTCCCATCTCTGTTCACTCCTTCTCAGTCCCAGCCGCAGGTGCTCCTGCACGAATGGCTTCTAGGAGTTTGGAACCTGTGTACGCAAACCCCGCACTCTGTCCTTGGGTTCTGATCATGGTCCCTAGCGATCGTATCCTTTTTATATGAGCTAAAGCTATCTACACTGATGCTGCCCAATCCTATTTCCAGGCTGGACCTAGAGCTCTGGGCTTCTTATTTCGTATCTGCCCTTGTCGAAGTGTCCATCTAGACCTGCTGCATGTGTTGCCCGCATACCCCATGTGGACCGACAGTACCATTAGCTACCCGGAAGCTCCAGCTGGAACTGCTTCCATCCTCTTCCTGGCACCTCGCCGTCCGTCAGAGAAGGAAGGCAGCCCTTTCTCTCCGTCCTTCCCGACCACCGTACGCCTTAGCTGGTGCCTGTGCTCCTCTTCTTGTTGATCTCCAGAACCTTCTCTTCACTGTCCGTTCCTTAGTCTTCTGAGAATCTAGGATGATTTCTAAATACAGATTAGAACTTGTGGGTCCTCTGTCAAAAAGTCTTCAGTGTTTGTCCCATTGTGGGCCCATCCGAAGACGAGGGGCTGCCTTTCTTTGGAACAGCTGGTTTGGACCTGGACGGGGGCAGCTCTTTGGTTCCGGGATCTGACAATGGCTGATGAGGGTCAAGTAGGCTCAGGGTGAGCTTCAGGAGAACACTCAGTGCTGTGATGATTGCTTTACTTTGCCAGAACTCATTCCTCTGTGCTCTTCTGGAAGTAGATCCCATTCCATGGAACACCGTGGTCACTCTTGGCTAAGGCAATGACTTGGACTTGACCAATAACGCTTGCAACTCCTGGCCAACGGAAGGGCTGAGCGTCCAGCCAAGTTGCATCAGTCCAACTCGCCATCCTGGAAACTTGAAACAGAAACAGATATTTTGATGGACAGAGGTCCTGGTGTCTTACTTTTGAAGAGCTGTTCTGTATCTTCTATTTCCCAAGGACCCCTGGTCTGTATTTCCTTTAGTGGTCAGAGCTTCTCTGGTATCCTTCCAAAAAGCTGTATTTTGCTCAGCTTAATCAGGTCCAACCCTGCTGTTCTTAAGGGTGGCATGTTAGTTACTTTCCTCTCATTACTGTAACAAAATATCCAACACTCAAAATTAAGGAAGGAAAGATTTATTTAGCTCATAGTCTGTAGAGGTTTCAGTCCATACTCAGCTGGCTCCAAGGCAAGGTGGCATGGCAGAGGGACAACAGTTCATGGTGGCTGCAAGTGATAAGACTGAAAAGGGACACAGGGATAAGCCAGCCTCCTTCCCTCCCTTATGTCTTATGTAGGCTATGCCCACTTGGTTATAACACTAACACCCATAATCCCAGCACTGGACCATGAATCAGTCACAAACTCTAGAAGCCTGCCCCTATTACCCTAGAACCTCCCTGGCTTGTTTTCCCTTGATGAAAGCTACATGATTGTGTCTCCCATGCCCAGAGGCGGTACCTTTGGGAAGTGACTGGATCATAGGGTTTCTGTACTCCTCAGTGGATTAACCCACTGATAAGTTCATAGCTGACTATGCTCTTAGCAGGCGGAGCCTGTTGGAAGAGGAAGGTCACTAGGGCGAAACCTGGAAGGCTGTGTTCTCATCCTTGCTCCTCCCCCTCTCTCTCTGCTTCCTGTCTCCCTTGAGGTGAGCATCTCTCCTCTGCCAGGCTCCTCTGCTGTACCATTTCTGCCTTGGAGCCAACCAATCATGGACTTGAATCCTTTGAAAACCATGAGCCAAAGAAAATCTCTCTTCCTTTATGGTATGGGTGTTGAGCATTTTGTTCCAGTGACAGGAAAGAAATGAAGACAGTGTCATTCTTGCATTCATGTGACTGTGAGAAGTTAAAGGAGAGGTGAGATGCACTAAAACACTGCCTTTCATTCCCAGGGCACCTGTGAGTGCAGATAATCCTGCATGATTTCCAAGAGCATCTTAGACCCATTGGGGTTAATCCTCTGGGGCTGGCACAAAGCTCTCTGAACCAGTCATAGTTAGCAAAGGAAGTAGCAGGGAGCTGACTGCTGTGAGAGCATTCACCAGGTCTACCATGGTGGCTCCATCAGGTTCAGCTTTATGGCCAGGGAGCTGATGGATAGTATCACCTCCTTCTAAGGCTTAATCAAAAGGAAGTGGATAGACGGTGGTTTTCCTGGAGCTATCAGTGTAGGCCAGGAGGGGTGGAGTGTGCCTGTAATCTGCAGGGAGGCTGCGGTAGGAGGATTTCCAGTTTAAGGCCAGTCTGGGAAACTTAGCAAGACTCTCTCTCTCTCAAAACAAACAACCAAAAAAAAAAAACCCCAAAGCTACTAGTATAAATGACCAGCTCATCCTAAGTCATAGAGGGGTTTCTGTCTATGTCCTTTCCATGACTCTTCCAAGGTGAGATGGATGTTCTCTAGCTCCCTGGCTGCCAGTCCTGGCAGGATGCAGGAAACAGAAACTCCACTGTACTCTACAAGGGTGTGATGTGTGCTTAGCTAACACCAGCACTGTGGGTAGGAATCCCAAATGGAGAAATTAATAATAAAACTTGTCCTGACTAGTGAAACCCCTAGAGGCCTGGCAGGAGCAAATATAAAATTGCTCTGTTTCAGGTCAGCTATAGTCCAAAAGGCACGGAAGCCCACAGAAACACGAGAGCAGAAATCACAAGTCACGTGAGGGAGAATCGTCACTGTGAAGGTTGATTCTTTGAAGAAGTGGGCATGAAAAGAGAATCTGAAAAATACTTCAGAGAGCATTTAAATGGGGAATGGGAATCACAGCGAAACATTGCATGCGCACATACCGGGTCACCGAGATTCTAGAGGAAGCGTCCAGTGGGCTGGAGCCTCATTTTATAGCACTGTTCACGGGTGAGAGCACGCTCCAAATGCCACAAACACAGACGCGTGTCAAAGCGAGGCTGTTTTAGGGCTCCTTGCCTTCAACGCGATACTTTTGTGAGTAGACCAACATGGAGAGAGCGTTAGTCTGTCCACGGGCAGCAGAATCATTTTCTGTGCAGGAAATCAAACAGCCAACCTTGGCCCTGAGGTCTTTTCATTACGCTTACACGGTGGGACAAACAATCACCGATACTTAAGTACGTCCGGCTTTTGAGCTTCTCCTCACATTCCCGTACTCAAGGTTTGGAGCCTCTCCAATATATCTCAAGAGAGGCTAGCTGAAGAGGGAAATTGCTTTTGTTTATTTACTGATGTGGAAGAAGAATTTTTAAAATTCTGGGCGACGTGCATGATTCTCTGTGTGATTCTAAACAGGGTTGGGGATGTAGCTCAGCGGTAGAGCTACTATTCATTAAAGAGCTACGCTTTCTCAATGAATCGCTTTTTCATCTTGATCAAAGAACAATTGAATATGCTTGTGTGAGTCCGTTTCTGTCTTGATTACTGTAATGACAGATTAAACCTTAACATTGGTTAGTAAGATCCTCCCAACATCACTCTTCTTTTTTGAAACAATTTTGGTACAGAAATGTAAAAATCCAAATGTTAAACTTTATGAAAAATGATGTTGGCATTTTGATAAGCAATTGTGTTTTCTGATCTTTATTATTGTCTTTTATTTGTTTTTGGTTTTATTCTGTTTTTTATTCTTAATTTCTTAAGGAAAGATATGAGGCTATTTTGTAACTTTCTCCTTTTCTAATAAATGTACTTAGTGTTAAAAAATGAGAAAAAAAACAAAATTGGTTATTTTAGATTTTTAATATTTTCATATAAATGTGTAAATAAATTGCTATGCTTTTGATTCATTGGGATTGCACTAGGTATATAGATCCATTTGGGAAGAACTGCCCACTCTAATATGTTAAGCCTTAAATCCACAAACATGTTATCTTCCATTTATGCTTGTTGGTTGATTTTTATCAGCTATTTATAATTTTTAACAATGGATACAGTATATGTTTTGTTAGAATTATACCTAAATATTTCCACTTTTTGATGTTTTAAAAATGACACTGATTTTTAAGTTCTGGTTTCCACTTCATTGCTGCTATAGAGAGATAGAATTGATGCTTAGTTGATTTTGCTTCCTGTATTACTAAAGTCACTTGTTTATTCTACGACTCCTTCTTGTAGATTCCTTGGGACTCTACAGGTAGTCGTACTTATGAATAGCTACAGTTTTCTCTTTTTTCTTCACTTTTCTTTTTTCCTTTCTAATCTGTGTGCATTTTATTTCTTTTTCATGGTTTATCCCACTGGTTATTTTTCTAATCGCTTCTATAAAATGATTAGAGCAGACATTTTTGCTTTGTTTCTGATTTTAAGAGGAAAACAAAGTTTCTTCACTAAATGTGATGTTTACTGTAGATTTTTAATAGATCAGTTTGATTGGCTTGAGGAATTTCCAGTTCTAGTTTACTTTGCCTTATGGAATTGTGGATGGGTGAATATAAATTTCATGAAATGTTTTTTCTTGTATCAGTTATATATTCACACACTCTTTCTTCCTTTTCCAGCTATGCTCTGGCCCTTGTGAGAGTGACAAGGATGTCACTGAGGTGTATCAGTTATTCTTCTCTAGAGGAACAGATTTTCTATAAAATATATTGCTAAGGGTTTCCTTGGTGGCCTATAATGGCTGCCAGCAGAGCTGGACATGGAAGAATGCAAAAGCCCTGTCCATGCCCCGGAAATCCAAAGGATCCAATCAAAAGCCAAAGGCCTGGAGCTCTCTGCAGAGTCCTCTGCAGGTACAGAGCAGCAGGGCAAAGGATCCGGGCTGGAAGCCTGAAGCGTCTGCACTGGAAGCCTTGAGACGGACTCCCAAGGGTGATGGTGGGGACTGGAGCTCCTCCGAAGAAGCAAAAAGTGAGCCTTCCTTCCTTTTTCTCTATTTATTCCACCAAGACTGCAAGCTTGCTGGTTGATGCCAACCCCATCCCAGGCTCTGGGTCTTCTCTCCTCAGTAATGTAGCATCCAGTCACGCCCAGCACTGTGCTGGACCAATCTGCTAAGCGTTTCCTGCTTAAGTGGACATAACCATTAATAACCACAGAAGGGAATGTGAAGGTAACAAGAAGAAGACAAGTAACTCAGCATAAACACTGAGTCAGAGCAAGAAGAGCCCTGACGTGTTAGGAAGACCTGGGATTCCTGCTTTCTGTGAGTTGAGTCTTGACTGATTCTACTTACATGCTAAAGGACCAGCTTTAACTTAGTTTGGAGGACTCGGGGGTCACCTGGGGAAGATGACTTCTCTGCTCTTGCTTGGGTCTCTTGTGTGCAAATTTCTCAGTGCATTTTATGAAACTTCTTAGTCACCACTCAGACTAAGGTGTGACCTAGAGCAGGTGCTCTACACACATTTGTTTAACGAATGCCTGAATGAGTGGAATATAATTGAATAGGTGCCATAATGTTGTGAATAAGAGCACAGGCTGAGGACACAGACTGGACTGTGGCATCACCAGCAAACTGTTACAGCTCTTTGTGCTTCCAACTCCTCATTTTTAAAATGGGCATAATAAACAGTCTCATCACACAGGACTTAGACAAATGCTTGGCCCGGCACCTGAATCTCTCTCTCTCTCTCTCTCTCTCTCTCTCTTTCTCTGTGTCTCTGTCTCTGTGCCTTTTTGTCTCTCTCTGTCTCTCTCTCTCTGAAGCCTAAAATAATTTCTCTGCTACAGTCATAGAATTGTCACAGAATTGGAAGCAACTTCAGGAGCAGAGCAGCTTCAAGTCCCTGTGTTCTGTGGGAGGAAAGGCATCTCTGAGAAGCCAAGTGAGCCCCCATGGGCTCCTGCGGGCTTGAGCACATTCTTTGGTGGCCACAAACCAGTAGCAATTCGGGACTATCAACAACCCAGATACCTGCATGGTTGGACCCAGGGGTCCTTTCAGGGCTGGGAGACCAGCTCAGCAGCAGGCAGCCTCCGTGGACCCCATCAAATGCTAGGAGGTGCAGAGGCAGACAAAGTGCTGCCTATGTCTCATCTCCTGAGAAGGGACCTAGATGAAGCCAGCAGCTCCTGAGTGGCCCTGGCAGGTCACACACACCTGCAGGCTGCCTCTGTCAGCCCTGGTTCCTGCTGACCCTTGAACTGTCTGGTGTCCTTTCTAGGCAGGGCTGAATGAGCAGCAGCCCTGAAAACCATCACAGCCCGCCTAGTTCTGCCCAGAATGCACCCGATGCTTGTGCCTATAAATATTTCAGTCCATGCTGCTTAGTTATTAATGGAGTGAAATGAAAGAGAATTCTTTAGCTTCTCCCCTCTCTACAGATTGAAAACCAGAGCCAGTGCTGGAGAGGCCGGAGTGACAGGTGTCTGGGGACCCAGGATGCTGAGGCGGAGCTGTGGATGGACTTGCTTTGTCTTGTCTTTATAATACAGAAAGGAGACCAGGGCTCCTATTCTAAAGAACCCCTGAGCTGCCTGCTCTCCTACTGCCTGTCATTTTAGGTCATCTGTCCCCACTCTTTTCGTGGAGCACACGTTTGACATTCACATGTGGAATGGACCAGCTGCAAAGATTAGCTTTTGGGGAGCGAGCTCAGGGAGGCCCCTGACCTCTCATTTCAGGTGGGAGTGGGGAGCCATCAGATACCTTGGACTGTGTCACCAGGTGCTCTGAAAGGCTGGCTGCCATGTAGGTGGTCATCTTTCCTCCCCATTCCCACTTCCTGTTTCAGAACTAATGAAGTAACATTTCAGGTGGTCCCGGCTGATGAATTCACCATCATTAAACCCCGCTATGTTTTGACAGCAGCCAGGAAAAAGCTAGCTTTTTCCAGGAGAGGGACCAGGGGCAACAGTTTCTCTCACTGCTCATTTTCATTTGGAGCATAATACACCCCAGAAAGCGCAGACCCCACGCTGAAGAAACTGATTACACCGCACAGCGTTTGCAGTGCTCTGAGTCTCCGGGCAGAGGAAATAGGTGAGACACTGTCGTCATGGTAGCTAGTTGCAAATGGTCTCTTAAAATAGTTTCCACAGTCTGTAAGAAGGGGCTCGAGGCTTCCAGACTGGGAGGCGAGACGAACGTTCACCAGGCTCACTCGTCCTTGCTTGGGAGTTGCAGGTCAGCCTGGTTCCGGGAGGAACCCCTTTCAGGGGTTGAAAGGACCTAAGTCACCAGCCTCAGGCCATAACAGAAGGGATGGATGCTCAGGATTCCTGTCCTTGCATCTTCACTTTGTTAAAGGGGAAGGATCCACTGATGAGTACAATACCCCCATGACACAATCACCTCCACTCACAAGAGACTCTGGGGGGACACTTTTGATCCAAAACATAACAGTGGGTCAGGGAAGTCCTCTCTGAGACCTGAGAGCATTGATTCCTCTCTTTACTGCTGACCTGTCTCTGCCCCATCCTTCACTGCTCCCAAGGCAGGCAAAGGGACAGATCTGATTAGCAGAGCTGGAGAGAATCAACCGGTGCACCCACCTTGCTCCTACCCCAAGTTCCTGCTCTGCCCTTCTTCCCTTTTGGTTCAAGCTGTCCATAGCTTACAGGACTTCTATGCTTTCTGGGCTCTGAGTCCTACCTTGGGGACACTGAACTGTGTGGTATGGGACTCAGGTCTGGCTAAAGTTACCCTAGCTCTAGGGTTTAGTTTTCAAACCATTCAGCTTTCACTGTTAGGCTATGCCTTCCTACCTGGCCACTATCACTCACTGCAGGAACATCTTGCTTTTCTTTGGCCATTTCTTTATCTTATGTCTCTGTTGGGACTCAAGTCAGGAAGAAGCAGTCTTTTATTGGGTCCCCTCTAGGACCCCAACTTTGGGGAAGGAAGCTACCGAAAGAACAAGAGAACATGGAAAAGTCTTGAGGCAAGAAAGAGCTTGGCACATCTGCAGATCAGAAAGAGGCTGGGTGTGACCAGCACTGGAACTCAACTAGGGGTGAGTAGAAGAGGAGGCAGAGATGGAGCCAGAGCCCATGCGGGCAGAGTTTGGGTTTTACTTCAGCCCAGTGGGGAGGAGGATTTTAAGCACAGAGGTGACACTGTCTGGTTTCTACTAAGCAAAACAAAATGAACACTAAGACCGGCTAAGAGGATACAGTGGTTTTCTAGGTGAGCGATGACAGTACTTGGGAAAGGGCTCGTGCAGATGAAAGGAGTAGTTGCTGTGTTTTGCTCAAAGAACTTGCTGAAGGGCTGGGAGCATTCAAAGAAGATTTAAGTGAAAAAAACCTCGGCAAGTCAAAGCGGGCCGGCTGCTCTCAGGTGCGCCCCATTCTCCATGAGGCCGAGAATCCTAACCAGGGTATCCAGTAAGGTGACCCTGGCAAGGGGCAGGGCCTTGGTGAGGTGCGCATGCTGCAGAGGGTGCAGGTAAAGCGCTAAAGGAAGACCCACCTTGACAAGAGGCCAAAATGTGAGCCTTGCTTCTGTGTTCAGTGACAAAGCCTTTTATCTTAACCCAGTCACGACATCACTGTCCTTTTGGTTCGCCACACTAGAATCCTCACAATTGCCACCATGGTTTGAGTGTGGCTTGGCCCCAGTGGTCCATGCACTGGAAACTTGGTCCCCATTCAGCAGGGCTGAGAAGGAGGAATGAAGAGCCGGACCCTGGTGGGGGTGAATTAGGTCTTGGGGCTCCACCCTAATGAAGGACTGATTCTGTCTTGGGGGAGTGGGCCAGGCCTGGTTGGTTTCATTCCAGCCAGAGCAACTTGTTACAAGAGTGACCCTGGCCCCTCTCCAATCTCCTGCTTCTTTGTTGGCATGTGTGCTCTTTCTGCACAGTGTCACACAGCCAGGGGACCCTCATTAGCATGTTGGTATCATGCTGTTTGGACTCTCCAGCAGCCAGAATCATGAGCCAAATAAACCACTTACAAAGTACCAGACACATATATTTTGTTCTAGCAACACAAAGTGGACAGAGACCCCCCCAATGCCACCCTTCCCCCAATTGTCCCTTCTCTTCCACACTCTTAGCCAGCTACTGTGCCGTGGACCTGACGCCATCGCCGCCGCAGAACTTTCCTCTTTTCTTTCCTTCCTGGGATTCTCGCAGCAGCTTCTCTGCTGCTATGCAATGTTCTTTTCTAATCTCCCGTCTTTTCTTTCCCTCCCATCTCTCAAACAGTCAGAGCAGTTTCTAAGACATATGGGCTGAGTCATCCAATTGTCCACCCAGAAAATAGCAGCAGTGTTCAGTTCTGTAAAGAATAAAACAACTCCTTGGCATGACATTCAGAGCCCGCCGTAATTCTTCCAGCCCTTCCAGAATCATCCATCCCCAAACCCCATGGCTTACACCCGTAGCATTCATATGCTTATGGATTCCCCTGACCCAGCCTTTAGCAACAGCTTGGCATGCAGTTCCAGAAGTGGAAGATCCATTGGCAAAGTGGTTGATGGATGGGTGCAGTTGCTGCTTAGGGACCTTATTTGCTCCCCCCAGGGGAGCTTGGGTGTCCTCATGGTAGGACCATGGGCTTCCCCCAGAAACAAGACTAAGTGGAAACAGTAATGTCCTTTGATACTTAACCTGGTGGTCTCATTTCACTCCTCCTGCCACATTCTGTCGGTCCAGGCAGTTCCCAAGTTTGGC
The DNA here is from genome assembly GCA_004027455.1 of Hydrochoerus hydrochaeris. NCBI lineage: Eukaryota > Metazoa > Chordata > Mammalia > Rodentia > Hydrochaeridae > Hydrochoerus > Hydrochoerus hydrochaeris. Next base: position 8,616 of record PVLA01013037.1, on the reverse strand, counting down.
CCAAGTTCAAGGAAAGGAAACGAATTCTCAGCTCTTGATAGAGACGTTGAGATCATACTGGGAGAAGAGGAAAGGGGATAGAAATTGGCTGAGCCATCTGTGCAAGGTGCGACCTGCACTGGGCTCGTTCCTGACCTCATTTCTCCAGGGATCCCAAACATCTCCCGCCTGTCCTCCCCGCTGGCCCAGGTTCCACGGCCTCCTTTCTTCCCTCTGCTGCCCCATAGCACAGCGACACCCTTACCCCCATCATTGTCCTTCACGGTCAGCTCAAATGGAACTTCCTGGGTGAAGCTGCCCTGATCTTTCCAGGCAGAACGACTTCGCTTCCCTAATCTGTTCCCAGGGCTCCAGCTTATGCTCCAGTGAGCACAGTTTCCTCCCTGCTGTGCTGTGTAACAGTTTGTCTCCCCCATGAAACTGTCAAACTCATCTTCCTAAATCTAGTGCCTAGCACATGGTCTGGCCTAGAGAAAGTTATGAATACTAACATTTGCCATGTTGTAGCCAGGCATGGCACATGCCTGCAGTCCCGGTACTCTGGGAGGCCGAGGCAGGAAGATCACAAATTCAACAGAGACATTCGGTAAGACTCTGCTTCGAAATAAAATATTACAAAAGGGCTAGGGGTGTAGCTTTGTGTGAAGAGCCTGGGTTAATGAAGAAGGAGGAAGGGAAAGAGAAAGAAGAGGAAGAGAAGGAGGAGGAACAGTAACAGGAGGAGGGGCAGGAGGAGGAGAGGGGAGAGGAGGAAGCTTGCCATGTTGTATGTAGGTCTGAGAGATGATCTAGACCAGAGAGATGGAGAGACTTACTAGGTACCAAGTTTGTTCTGAGTTGAAGTCAGAGATCTTCCTTTGGGGAGATCTAATTCTGCATATTGGGATCAAAACTGGTGCAGGTGACCTGGGTCCCCAGATTTTGGTTGGGGGCTCAGAGTTGTGTCTGTGAGGCAGAATTGCCCCTGACCATCTCTGGAATGCAGAAGCCATGGGCAAAAGCAATTATAGTTACAATGACACAGGCTCAGCTCTGGGACAGCCTGGCATTGTACATTCATGGTCTGAAGCTTAACGCATCCAGAAGATTCTCTTCGCCCTGTCCAGGATCACTCTGGTGCTATCCTCTGCCTCTCTGCCTTCCCCTCTCCGGAAGTGTCTCCTTTTGCCCAGGGTATGAAGCCCTACCATTGCCCCTTGCATTAGCTGGGTTCTCCAGAGGGGCAGAGTCATCAGAAAATAAATGATAACAGTGCTAGAGGGTGTACTAGGCAGTCTCACAGTATCAGGGGCAGGAGAGTCCATAGTGGCCATGCACACCCTGGACCGCTGGAGACTGGACGGCAGGAGCTGCTCAACCCAGTGATCTGGAAGCTACGGAACAAGAGCGATACAGGATGCAGCTCCAGGCTGCAGACCTGGAGGGTTGCTGCTGTGAGTTTGCTTCGGAAGCTGAAGACTTTGGAGACTGGAGACTGATGTCCAAAGCTGATGACAAAGACTAGAGCTCTTAAAAAAATGGGCACGTTTCCCCCTCCTTTCCCTCGTCACCCCCCACCCAGGCTACATGGCTTGCTGCCCTTCACGTCCTGGGGGGGGGGTCTTCCCCCCTCGGTTTGCTGCCTACGCATCATTCCAGACACACTCAGGATTGTGCTTTGCCATCTGCTAGGTGGTTTTGACATGAGTCAGATTGATGCATCGTGGTTAATGGTCGCGGTCACCCTCTGCAGCCCGCCCACACTGGCTGTTCCCTCCACCTTCACGCTCTTCCTCCAATGTCCTGGTGCCATCTTTTACAGATCTCCTCCTGAGGTCACCCTTGGTCACCCTCTCCTGCCAGGGGTGCATTCGTCACTGTTGGTGGACTTGACTGTGTGTCTCTGCTGGCAGAGGAGCAGGCCCAGAGAGCCTGCCTGCCCCTGGGTTATGTCTGTCTCTGGCCTCTCAGCTCTGCCACAGTAGTTGCTGAGTGGTGGTTGGGGGAGGACAGGGGTAGGCAGCCCCTGCCCCTCCTCTCCCAGGAAAGGACAGTGAGGGTACAGGCAGCGACAAAGAGAGACAATTGAAGTGCCCAGCAGGAGCTGGAGGGTGCCTGGGCTTCCTGAGGGAGATTCACTGCCTCGTGGGGGTCTAGCCCTTTTGAATGCTCAACACTGGGGCCCTACTCTCTGCAGCTTGTTCCTGGGGACCTGTGTGTGGGGGCTGGGAAGTCTCAGCCAGCAACGCAGGGCTGGGGATGTCCCAAAGTGCTCTGTCCCTGTTTTCTTTCTTTCCTGGGGGCCCTGTGATTGGACCTTATGGAAACATAGCTGCCTCTGTGAGCTTCTCTTCATCTCGTCACAGGGCATTTATTGTCACAAAGCCGAGCAACTTGCTGTCTCCTTCAGCATCCACTGGGGAAGGAATAATCAGCACCAAACACACAATGGCTCAGATTTGAGTCATTGTGTGACTTTTCTCAGCACTGGGGCTGGAAATTTGTTTTGCACTCACATGTAGGACACAGGTCTTTGAAAGAGGACAATGGAGGATGCCCTGGTCCCCTGGGCAGGTAGCTCTGCCCCATCGGGGAGTGTGATCCTGAGACTCAAGGCTTCCCGCTGTGAAACCAAGGTGACAGCCCACCCCGGCTAACTGTTGGCTAACTGGGCGAGGCTGGTGGGTCATCAGACAGGGTAAAGGACTGGTGCTGCTTTGTTCTAACTTGGCTAATTAATCTCCCAAAGGCGATGTAAAGAGCACCCCTCAGCTCTCCTTGTTCTGAACTTGGTTTCTTAGATCCTCATCACATAACTCATGATTGCTGTGACCTGCAAAGGAGGCCTCTGATAGGAGGCCAAAGCTCAGACCAGGGGCTCATCCTACTCCTTGAACTTGGAGTTGATGGTCAAAGGGAACTCCAGGAAGACACGGATCTTCTCCAATGTCCCTGTGATCTACCTCTTCCCTTTTCCTTGAAGCTACAGGCAGAGGTGGATGGTTAGGTGCTGCTTTGTCCTAATAAGTGGATGAGGCCAAGGAACCAGGGCGCTTCCACAGGTAGTTAGCCGGTGAGCCAAGGACTGGCTGGGGAGGGAGCAGACACGGGCAAAGGAGTTGTTTGGTACTTGGGGGACCAAAGCACATCTAAGCAACAGTGATTTCTCAGAAAGGCCACCAGAGACACAACATATCCACTATCTGCAAGGAAATGTGGGTGTGCCCTGTCCCAGAACTGCCCCCTTGTAATGACTTTGGGCCTCTCTGGGCCCCATATTCTTCCTGGAGCCTGAAAACCTTGTGTTGAGAATGCCAACTTGCAAGGCAAAAGATACTGGTATGTTCAGCGTTCATACCCAAAAGGTGTGTGTGTGTGAATGCAAACGTTTTGTTCTTTTCTTTTTGGTACTGGGAATTGAACTCAGGACCTCATAATTGACAGGCAGGCTCTATACCACTGAGCAATATCCCTGGCCTGTATTCAAGTGTTTCATATTCATTTTTAATCCATCCATCCATCCATCCATCCATCCATCCATCGTCCATCTATCCATTCATCCATCCATCCATCTGCCCAACCATCCATCCACCCACTCGTCCATCCATTAATTCATCTGTCCATCTATTCACCCATACATCCATCTGCCCATCCATCCATCCATCCATCCTTCCATCCATCTGCCCATTCATCCATTCTTTTGTTGACTTATTTATCCAGTAGTGTTGTACCAGATCCCACTGCTGTCCTGAAACAGCACAACAGAGGATTTCCATTCCTGTCACCTTCATGACCTTTTCAGTCTTGAGAAGTCAGACCTCTCAACCCATTTGAACAATACCAAGGCTGAGAGATGCTATAAGTTCTCTAGGGTCATGCAATGAAGCCACATGAGGCACAGGATTAGAGCCCAGCTTTTCCACCTCAAAGCAGACCATTAATAGTTATGATTTTGAGGTCCTGCCTCGGGCCAGAGCCTGGGCTAAAATGCCTAGTGCTTTGGTTTGGATGTGTTGCCTCCAAAATTCATATGGAAGCTTAATTGCTTTGTGGTGGTATTAAGGGGTGGGGCTTATGGTGAAGGCTTTGACCTCATGAGAGGAGAGATGAGAGAACACAGGGTTGATGCTCTGTTGCCCTTTCTGACCCTGCCATGTGTAGATGGTGCCAGTTATGAGGAATGACCTTCACCTGACACCAAGCCCTTTAGCTCCTCTGTCTTGGCTCCCCAGCCTCCAGAATCATGAGGAATACATTTCTGGTCTTTATAGACTGTAGTCTTTGGCATTTTGTTATGGCAACATAAATAGAATAAGACCCACATCCACTTTTTGGTGTGGGTGGCCTTCCTCAAATTTACAGACTGGGTGACTGGGCTGCCAAGGGGTTCAAGGACTTGGTTACAGCAGAGCTGGGACTTTCAGCCTCATCCTACTGAACTCACATCTGTGCTGCAGCCCTGCTTGCTACTCCTGCTCACAGTGAACTTTAATGAGATACAATTCCAATGCCATACTGCTCACCTACTCTTTCTTTTTTTGAGATAATATCTCCCTTAAATAGTTCAGGCTGGTCTTCCACTCACAGTGACCCTCCTGCCTCAGCCTCCCAAGGGCTGGGATTACAGGCGTGCACCACCACATCTGGCATATCCACACTTCGAAGTGCACAATTTAGTGGTTTTTAGTATTTTCAGTTTTAAAGTTATCATGAACATTAGAACAAGCTGGGTGTGGTGGTGCATGATTGTAATTCCAGCACTCTGGGAGACTGAGACAAGAGGATTTCAAGTTTGAGCTCATCCCAGGCAATTTAGCAAATCAGTGAGAGCCTGTCTCAAAAAAAGATTTAAGAAAGGGCTGGAGATGGAGCTTAGTGTGAAAGCCCTAGGTTCATCCCCTACCTAGTATGAGAGTGGGGCGGAGGTGGGGGACCATTAGAACATTTTCATAACCCTATAAAACAACCTAGAGCCAGAAGACCATGGTATTCTTCACTGCCCTTTTCCAAAGACCTGCAACCTATCACTTGTGTGCAAAACAAAACCTAGTGGACTTCCAGGAAGATGGCGGAGCAGTAAGCAGCAGAGAAAACAGCCTCTCTGAGAGTCACCGTCCAGATGCTGGAATGTAGCATCATGAGGAAGACAAGCTGGGAAGAAGAGGGTACCCTGGACCCAGGAAGAAGCTGAAGTAGTATGAATTGAAGCCCACAGAGAGAGTGAAAAGAGAAACTTTGATGAAGAAGGTGGTAGCTGGTGGCACCTTCACCCAGAGCTAGACTCACTGTGCAAGAGCTGCACTCACTGCGTGAGAGGAGCCGCTGGAACCTGGAAGGAGACACATGGTCACAGTGACAGTGACAGTGATGGTGATGGTGATGCTGGTACCCCCAGAGACCTCTGCAGAGAGACACGGTGGTGGAGGAGGGCAGTGGATGTGGAGGCCTCAATGGCTGGCAGTGAGTGCAGAGGACTCAGTTCTCCCGTGGGAGAGAGCAATTGACCAGGAGCCATTTCGGAGCTGGGCCGGATAAGCCTGGGACCAGACCTTCTGCCAGCTTCCTCCAGCAGCTCCTCGCTGGGCACAGACCAGCAGAAACTGCTTGGACTGCAGGGATCCCAGTGAGTCTGGTTTTAGCACAGGCCTGCTGAGGTCATTCACTACCACCATAAAGCAATGGCTGGCTCGCTGGGATAGAGGCACAATTCAGGACTCTGTCTCCACAGGCTGTCTACGAGCGAACCCAGAGAGAATCCCGGAAGTGGAGCGTTTGCTTTTCTTTTTCTTTTCTTTTCTTGTTTGTTTTGCTTTGTATTTCTCTTTCTCTTTCACTTTTTTATGAGTGTGAGTGGGGGTCCTAACCTCTTTGTGGGTGTGGTTCTGTTCTGTTTTTCCTTTTATCTCTTCCACCTGTCTTTTCCTTCAGTCTTCTGCACCACTTTCCCCAAGTTGGCAGATCCATCTTTGTCATCTTCTTTGTAATCTCTTTCACTTTTTCCATTTCTCTATTTTCTCCTTAGTCTCTTTTAAATTTTAACCCTGGGAGCAAAATTGACACATTACAGACTTACACACTGCATGTAATTATCTGATTTGTTTTATGTTTTGTTATATAATCACAAATCTAGTTCATATGATTAAAAGTTTCAAATTAGGGGTTGGCTCAGTTTGTTGTTTTATAGGTTGTGTTTGATGCTATTGGTACCATTACAGCCAAAACTGACATAACTGTTCTCAACAGCTGTTGGCCCTGATAATCCATGACTGAGATTAATTAAGGGTCACAGAGAATACTGTGGCACAGTCCCAAAACCAGGGACTGGGCCAAACAAGCAACAACTTCTCATCTCCAACAAATAGAAGAGGTGAGATCTTCCAACAGACTCAAAACCCAAAACCAACTACACCTGAGATACCTCAGAGAAGCAAGCATCACCTAAGGGTCCTAAATGTCACCAATAAAGCCACCCACCATAGGCAACTTACGAGCATCACCCCAGGAATTAAAGTAAAAAGAAAGAAAGAAAGAAAGAAAAGAAAGAAAGAAAGAAAGAAAGAAAGAAAGAAAGAAAGAAAGAGAAAAGAAAAAAAGAAAAGGAAAAAAAGAAAGAAATTACTTAAATAAGATGCAACCCCAGACATCCAGTTCACCAAAGACAAACCCAGGGGCCACTGCAGTGGGACAATCAGAAAGTCCTCCCCAGGTCTCTCTGAAGTGGTAACAACAAAGCAATTGAATGAGGCTCTGAACAAAAATAGAATCAGAAATAATCTCTCAAATAACTGCAGAGATTATCAAACTACACACCATGCTTAATGACGTTAGAGCAGTCAGAGACAAAAAAACACAAGCTTAAGCAAATTATGGAAGCACAGCATAGGAAAGAAATGGAATCTAAAACAAAACCTAGATGCCAGGCCTTCCACTCTGAGCTACATCCCCAGCCCTTCCAAAAACTAAAAAGAAAAAAAATTGAGACAAGTTCTCACTAAGTTGCTTAGCCTTGTGATCTTCCTGCCTCAGCCTCCCAGAGTGCCAGGATTACAAGTATGCTCCACCATGCCGACTTACAATGCATTTTTCAAGGACATAACAGAAAACAAAAGTGAGAAGAGACCCAAGGTCCAAGTGGCCCTGCCATCTACCTGGCTATCTCAAGGCAAGGCCGGCAGGAGGGTGGCTGTGGTGGAGATGTAGGCACCCTCTGGAAGGTTCAGGAAAAGAAAATGGCGGGCTTTATTTGGAATTGACAGGGATGGAGTTAAAGGGGCGGGCGGAATGACGCACTGACAGCTGATTGGAGGAGCATTGGCGCGCGACAGAAGGGCGGGAGGTTTAAGTTTTGGGTTGGGGAGAAGTCAGGGAGGCGCTGTCCAGCACTCTGTCAGCAGGGTAATTTTAAAAGCCTTTTGCATCCATCTGATCCCAGAAACGAATCCTTTGATACCTCAGAGACAAAAAGGTCCAGATTAGAAGGCATTAATTACTCTTCTTGTGAAATAGACAAAGTGTAAATTTTGGCTCCAGGAGGAAAAGAACACGGAATGTTGTCCGGTGAAGGGTTCCACCCCTGACCCCTGTGCCCTCCTGTTGGCTGAAATAGATCATGAGCTCCAGGGCTAGGGGCGACCCTAGATCCAAAAGTAAGCACATTGTCCCTGCATGGAGTATGATACAAAAACTACGGTGACTGTTTAAATTAAAAGAATGCAGTACAGTAAAGACGCAGTGCCATTCAGACTCCTCACAATACCTCCTCTCACTCCCAGCACTTCTCCCATCATTCTTGCCACTTTCTGAAGCAGTTCTGGACGCCCTCTTTCCTGAGTGTCTTTACTTGCATGGTTGTGGCTGCCTCAGTGTCCTAAACAGATGTGAAACATATTTCCTTTTAGTGAGAACCAGAAGTCCTAGGGTGTCAGAACTGGTGAATATGGTGGAAATTTTCACAACTCACTTTTCCACTGGATGGCAACAGGCTGCAGTCTTTGTTGTACATTTTTTAAAAATTATACTGCTTACAAATCCTCAGGAAGGAGTAATTCCAGAACGGCTTCAGAAGTGGTAAGAATGATGGGATAAGCAAAAGAGAATCAACTGACTTTTGCTGTAATGATTTTTTAAACATGTGAGCATTTACCATACTTGTGATCACACCTTGCAGAATCAGTTCCACCCTTGTTTTTTAAACCCTGGCGCATCTCTGACAATGGTCTTGCCCTTGACCTGGTCACCAGCAGAAAACACACTGAGTGGTACCCAGGACTGTCCTGCCTGGCCCTGTGGGAGGAGATGGTGAGACCCCAGAATCCTGAGTGGGTATTGAGAGCTGCAGAGGGAACTTGGGGTCAGCAGCAGTGGTGGCATCTGGGGGAAGGGGTGGAATGTGGGAGTGTGGGGAGGTGGCTCTGTCTTTACAAAGGGGTCCCGAGCTCACTGTAGAGATGAGTCACCAGCATCTTGGCAGCAGAGTGATTGGTGAGCTGTCTGCAGCAGGACTGCAGGGAACCATGAATTCCACAGCATCCACACTGGCTCACCTAAAGGGGACAGGAAGCAGAAACTGGAAACAGTGAACTTGGGGCCAGAGGTTACAGAATCTGAAGATTTCTTAGAATAAGAGGGTCCCCAACC
>PVLA01013036.1:0-39669 GCA_004027455.1 Hydrochoerus hydrochaeris | reverse complement strand
GATTTCAGGAACAATGGCAGAAAGGCATCAATGAAAGGGACAGACAGTGGAATGAAGTAGAAAAGTAAACAACAATGACAGAAAAATAGCATAGCAGAGATGAGGCAGAGAACATTGGCTATATCGCTGTTTTGTCTTGACTGATTTTATTTGAATGTAGTATGCTTGAGAGTATCAAGTCTGAAAGTAGAAGCAACTATTCTGAAGATGGCAAGATTCAATAGAATACCCATTCTGGTTTGATTAACTGCCTTCAAAGTCCTATAATGTCTCCAATGTTTGGCTTTTATTAATAGTGCTATGTACTGGTAAGTTTAATTATACTATGTCTGACAATATAGACAATTTTATTGAAAATAACAAGAGACATCATAGTAACTACCATACATCACCTAGTATTGTGGTTTTATATGTCCTTTTCATTTCATGTTTCTCTAGGAGTTTGTATTATTGACTTGTTTTGATTTGCTTTTCCCTCTAATACAGAAATGCTAGGTATACATGTAGAGACTTATTATACATGTGTAGAACTTCTAAACAGTTTACAAGAATTAATTATAGTTACTATAAAAAAGGGAGGAAAAGAAAATATTCTAAAGGATATAACTTCATGTACGTTTAAGTGTGTAAGATTGATAACCATATTACTATGTTTTTGTTGGATAGATGAACAGAACTGGTTGCAGACTCACTGTTTAAATGTCCACTTTGCATGCTTTACTTTTGTAACTTGAACAACTACTTCTAAGAGGAAAATATGTAATAAACTAGTGATTTCTTACCAGTTTTTATTTTTGTTTTGAAATTTTGCATTATTTCTACCCTATTTCTGTTTCATTTTTTTCTTTAAATAAAAAAAATTCTGAAAAAAAAATTTCATCAGAACAATGGCTGAATATTCACACATGAAGTCCACTACACACATGCTCAAGGGAATGAAAGCCAAAAGTAAGAAGAAACAAAAAAAGGAGAGGATGAAGAAGCTCCACTTGGTACTGTTGGAATATGGTGGACAGCAGCCAACCTCAGTAACATTTCCATAACTATCAACATTGAAATGAATAAAGGAACTTATGTCCAAAAAAAAAAGCAGAAATCAACATCCATGGAAATGATGTGTGAGAATTATTTTTGAAAATACAATGGCATAGAAATCATTACAAGAGCTATGTACTTACAAATACAAATCTAGTATCAACCTAGAGATATATATATTTTCCCTTTCCAGACAAGAGCCTGTTAGCTACTTTTCTCATTGCTGAGACAAAATACCAAACACACAAAGTTAAAGGAGAAAAGGTTTATTTAGTTCACAGTTTGTAGAGGTTTCATTTCATAGCTGGCCAGCTCCCAGGTAGGGTGTCATGACAGAGACACTTTGCACAGGAGGAAACAGTTCATGGCAGGCAGAAGTGAAGAAGGCAGTGAATCAGCGAAGTATCAAGGAAGTAATCTAGGAGTGGTGGCGAGTGAATATGGCAACCTTCTTTCATTCCCTTGTATTTTATTCAGGATACCAGTCCTTACACCCCAACCACTGAGCTAATTTTGTGATCACACACCTTTGATCCCAGCATCATGTATTCAATCCCATGTCACATACTCTAGACCAAGCCACCTCTGAAAAGTCCCACTATGATCATGTGAGGCTTTGCAAAACATCTAGATAAAAGCTATAACAAAGCCCAAATAATTCCCTAATTTAGAATAATTAATATATTACTAAATTTAAGTCATAGTTATTTTAGATTTTGCCTTTATGCTGTGTCTACATTATCCTGAAAAAAACTAAGAAGCCATAAAATAGGAAAATGCAAGAAATTTAAATTGTAATAAAAGGCAAAATAGCTAAACAAGTAATTTACAACCTACATTTAAATAAAGGTTATAATGTATTTTCTCAAGAAGGAAATGTTATCTTTTAAAGCATAGATTATTAGAGAACAGAGAAGAAGAGAGAGAGGGAAACAAATAGGATTAAAAATTAGTACATGTACTAATTCAACATGATGATTTCAATTGTTATATATGACATATAAAGTAAAAATGAAATGATAAAAATGAGACTTCTAACTTAAAAATAAACTGTATTTTCAATAACCTTTCTATTTTTAAAGTACAAGCATTCTTAAATTTGTAAAACACTGTAATCTTTAGTGTTAAGTATATTGTGTCATTAAATAAATCAGATCTATAGTCAAAAACTAGTGGAATTCTTTATCTGTTTTGGTTTTACAACCTAAATTATTATACCTGATTGCAACTATGCCATAATTATAAGGCTAAATTCTTCATTTATTTCTATTTTTCCTATTTTAATGACATTATACATTATGATATGAGCAGTGTAATCAAATAAATAGTGGATGTTTAAATAAAAAATATATTATGGTTAAAAAAATTGTCTTTACTCCCACTCAAAATATCCCCACTTGCTTTCAAAACACTTGTTCAGTTGTTCTTTCTATTTTCTAAAGCAGTCCTGGAAGTCCTCCTTCATGAGGGTTTTTAATTGTACCATCCTGGCTGCCTCTATGCCTTGAGTCAGTGTGAAACATTCATCTTTCACAGTCATTTGGTTGTGAAAGACCCAAAAGTCAAATGGTGTTAAATGCAGCCAGAAAGGTGAATGAAGATGTATCATAGTTTTTCTTTTATTTAAAAAAAAAATAAAACCCAACAAAACAAAACAGAGTACAGCTAATCAAAACAGAGCAGTGAAAGTGGTACAGTAGGATAATAGGAAATCAACAATGGTTACCATAATGTCTCTTGTGATCTTCACAATAGTTGTCCATTCTATCAGACATAGTAAATTCAAATAAAACAAGATAATAAAACCAATCAAAAAAGAATATTGAATAAAACAAAACAATGAATTAGTATGAAATAAAACAATGAGAAAAATATTGGATTTCAAAAACAAGACAAAAGGAAATCCACCATCTTTGCTATATTGCATGCTGTTAACTCTCCTAGTAGATGCTCAGACTACCGGCTTTAGGCTTGCAAAGTCAGTCAAACAATACAAGCATTCACCTGTTTTTGTACCTCAGATGTCATCAACTTAGCCTGTCCTGTGTTGCTTACAGATAGAGGGGCAGAGTTCTTGATTCTCAGCCCACACACCCAGTCAGCTTATGGGAAGGGAGTTCTGACTTTTCTCTTCCTGGCCCCCACTTGGTTTGTGCAGCTTACCAGACAGGTGAACTGGCTTCTTGAAGCGCTCTTCCCAGACTCAGCATGGCTTCTGCTGACTCACAGGAGGGACAAACTGGCTTCTCTTTTCCTGGGTGGGGCCAGTTCACTCTTCCAGTAAGCTGCGCAAACTAAGCAGGGCCCAGGAAGAGAAAGCCAGTTTGTGCCTTCAGTGAACTGGCACCAAAATGTTTTTAGGAGACTGTGATTCATTTGAATAGAATTCAGCTGCAGCATTCATTATGTTTTTCATCTATCTTGAAAAGACGCAAAGGAGGAGTTCCAGAAGTGCTTCATAAAGTAGCAAGAATGATGGGAGAAGTGTGTTACCATCAAGAGGTATTTTGGTAAGATTTAATGGCAATGTGCTCAGCATGTTTTAAATTTAAATATCCTAATAATCTTTTCAGTTTGAACATTTACTGTGTATTTTAATCACATTTCCTTTATTAATTAAACTAGATGAAGGACACAAATGGACTGATTGAATATTACCTATGTTTTTGAAATCTCTCTCTCTTTTTCTTAAACAGTGTTAATATTTATTCCACCTATTTGTGACTATTACTTTGAAATTAAAATCGTAGAGTCAAGAATACCCTCCCAAACAATGTTATTTAAGCCTTGAATACTACATCATTTGTACCACATGAGTATATTATACTGTTATTAATAATTTCTTTTTTAATGTTTCAATATTTATACTTGCCTGTTTTATTTATATTCATTATTGTATAATATTAAAATTACATAAATATGCTAAAGCTTATTGATCATACATTTAATTATTGGAAACTTACACTTTATAAAAAGTAAATAAATCTAAGACACTAAAAGTATTAAAATTCCTTCTTGAAGTGTAATTTTTAAAAACTTTTCTCTATCACCAATCCTTTAACTTTCTACAACATAGGTGAATGTCCACTATCCCTGGCTTAGCTTTATTCAGAACATGATTTTTAAATCTATTTTTGACTACCCCATTTCTTTATAAACACAGTTTTGCATCAGTGATCACAGTATCTAATCAAAAATGTTAATACAATTTTAATCTGTTTGAGTTAAATTCATGTCATTGCCTGTTTTCAACCAAGAAACAAGAAATTAAAAGTGAGAAATAATGCTTTTTCATTCTGAGTTTCAGCTACAAAAATATTTATGGGTCTTAACTTCTATGAAAGAGTCAAATTTTGTGATCCATCTGATATTGAATTGAAATTTTTCACTTTTACTGTCATCTAGAATGTTTTCCAAATTGTTCGCTTCTGTTCTATATTTTTCCAATTTCTATAATTTTTTTCAATTTTACTATTATAAAATGTGTAAAGAATTATACTGCATTTGTCCAACTTAAAACTCCATATCTTCTTTAAAATATTTATATTTTCTTTAAAAATAGTATAACTAAGTGCATGAGGTGATTGCAGTAATGTGTAATCCAGCTTCTTTTTGGAAACAATTTGTTTTAGTTCTGTGCTCTGCAGATAAGTGTCAAATAGTAAGCCAAAATTTAGAGTAGGAATAGACTTTGTGGAATGACTAAAGGTGGAGCTTAGTGGTGGCATGTTTGCCTACCATATATGACACTCCAAATTCAATCACCTGAATAGCAAAACAAAAAACAAGGAAACAAAGAGTTAGAATCAGAAGGAGACTTAAAATAGGAAAAGGACAGTCACAGAAAGAGGAATGTGCTAAACATAATGTAAATGTTCCAAAACTTTCCACAAAGTGGAAATTAATTTTCTTTTGTAAGGAGAGTAAACAAGCCTGAAAGAACTGGATTTTATGGATTGGGGTGATCAGATAATGTGATGGAGCCAGAGCTTAGAAAGTGATTTTCTCTGAGGTCAGCTGATCCTTGGGAAAGGCTATTAGAGAGTGACTGTTCTGTGCTCCAATGCTTGGTTAAGCTCAATGCAATTCATATTATAGGGACTTATGGGAAAGAGAGAGACCTGATCTAAATTTGAGCAAGTCAAGTTATCAGGCATTTTGTTCAGAGTGGTTATTGGACACACTCTGAACACACTCCATTATGGGAAAAATAATGGAAATTTGAAAGGGTTGTGTCTATTGTCATAAGTAAACAAATCTTATTCCAGGTATATGTAGTAATTGGTTTTTTGTTGCAATTCACTTCCTAGAACTCTAGGTGACAGTGAATTTCTTAACTGTAGCTGTTGTACAGGAGCACAGAACTCAGGTGAAGTCTATCATTTTTAATGGGGATCACTGAGCAGCCAGTGTCCTGGAGAATTTGCCACAGCTTAACTGTGGTGACTGAGGAACAGGGTGATGGGAAGGTTTGGTCTCCTCATCCCAGCTTGTGGCAGTTCCAGTAATTCTAAATTCAGAACCCGCTTTTGGTTGGCTGAAGCCTCCAAAAACAAAACAAAACAAAACAAAACAAAACAAACAAAAAACCCGCAAAAAACAAACAAAAAACCTATGGAAAGGCTCAGAGTCACTCTGTATCCTTTCTAGGTTTCTTTATTTTGACCCCTCTCTTTGTGCATATAATATAGATACTAATCCATGCAACATTCCCAATATATTTCCTGCATGTCAATCTCACTCTCCATCTGCTTGATAAGGAATCCAGTGTAAAGCAATGGGGCAATGTAGTTTTTATGCATAAAAATTCTATACATAAAACTAAGTATGATAATTATGTCTGATATTTTTATGCAGCATTATAAAGTTCTATTATATACTTTCATGTATTTTAATAGTGAAAAACTTACAAACTTTGAATCCCTAGCCATATGAGTTATATTTATCTGGTGTATTTTCATACTTATGCAGATAATTGTAATACAGACATTAGCCTTTCAGAAAAGACTATCATAATCAAGTTAACAATTGTCCCAGAGGATGAAGCCTACTGTAATTTTAAAGCAGTTTTTAGAAAGAGAATAATCACCTTTATAACCTAGAATTTGCATCAAGTGAATTTCCACAAGCATGCCTGAGAACATGTATTAGACTTTTTATTTCAAATAATGGAAATGGATTTTAAATGAATAATAAATTCCTCCCAATACTCACAAATAGATTTCTAATCTTCTCAATATATTTAAGGAAATTTATACAATTTTGTGAAAGTTACATTACTTCATCATAAAGCATTAATTGGTTTCAAGGCAATAGTAAACCTAATAATTCAGTACCTTTATCACTTTTCTAACAGTTTTATGGATTATTTAAAACAGCAACTATGATTTCAACAGTGCTTTTGAACATGTACATATAAGATAGTATCTCTAATTTATTTTCCTCCTAACATTGAGTAGAATATAAAAAAAAACTTTCTGAAGCTTTAAATACTACAAAATATGAAAAAGAATCCTATATTCACTCGTCAAACTAATTTTCTAAGAGTGGAGCATTGTTTCATCATGTGTTTTTCAGTAACAGCTCTCAGAGATAGTTTACAAATGAAACACATAATTAATCAGCTGGTGTTTTATGTGGATTATTCAGAATTTTACTGAAAGTATTTAGGAGCCATTTATATACTATTTATGAGTAAAGTAAATGAAATTAATAGTAATAGCAACAATTCACGTTGTGCATGATTGATCTCTTATATTGTTCTTTGAATGAGATTCAACCTAAAACATTTTACACTTCTATATTACAAAAAAATCTGGATAAGTTAAAAACTCGGTAATCAAGATATTTTTGTACTTATCCTTAGATATTCGTTGAAAATAACAAAAGATAAAATACAGAGACATAATATCTTCTTTCTCTAGTGTGAGAAATAAAAAATGTCAATAAGGACCAAAATGTGTAATCCACATTATGAAATGGGAGACAGTGCACAAATGGGAAGGGGAATTAGGAAGAGGGGAAAGGAAGAAAGGAAAAAAAAAAGCAAGAAAAGAAGAAAAAACAAAAACAAAGCTTTTATAAATGAGGGGGATAAGAAGGCCTGAAGGGAGGACAGGGGAATGGAATAAAAAAGAATCAAGGTAAATCATGCACAGGTACAAATTCCCTATGATGAAAGTGAGATAGATATATATATATATATTATATATATATATATATATAATATATATATAATAAAACTAAATTCATTATATATGATATATATATATATAATGAATTTAGTTAAAAAACTGAAATAGAAATAAAAATGATAAATTGTCTTCAATTAAATAAAGAACTGAAAAAAATGAGAATTAATCAATATGATCTGAAAGTAAATGTTTGATCCAAAAAAGAGATATTACACCTGAATGGATAGATCGATAGATATCCATTTATATAAAGAAATCCTTTATGTATCCTAGTTTGTGAGGGCCATTAAGTCCAAAATCTGTAGGGAAAGCCAACAGTTTTCAGATTTACAAAAAGAAAAAAAAATCAAATCTGAAGGCGCTTTGCTGACAGAATTATCTCCTTCTGTGTCCACCTCTGTCCATTAAAACTTTAAACTGTTGGCTGAAGCCCACCCACATTGTACAGGCTTCCGTCAAAATGTTTCAAGGTAAATACTAGACTGATCCAAAAAATACCTTTACAAAAAAATCTAGATCAACGTTTGGCAAAATATCTAAAACTATGTTCTGACTGTTTATATTGCCTTTAAATTCATTTCATTTCGATTCCTATATACCGAGGTGATGACGTAGGAGGTAGAGTCTTTGGCAGAACTGATTAGGTCATGATGCAAGGCTTCTTGTGAAAAAATTAGCGACTTTGTTTACAAAGGAGAAAGGAGAGTATATTTACCATGTAAAAACATCGAGAAAAGGTACTTTCCACATACCAGGTAATGGGACTGAACCAGACACTTGATCTT
Organism: Hydrochoerus hydrochaeris; assembly: GCA_004027455.1. NCBI lineage: Eukaryota > Metazoa > Chordata > Mammalia > Rodentia > Hydrochaeridae > Hydrochoerus > Hydrochoerus hydrochaeris. The sequence goes on along the minus strand of PVLA01013036.1, from coordinate 31,655 downwards.
GCCCTCCTCAGCCTACATATTTCTGCTGTTTATGAGTCACACAATCTATGACATTTTATACTAATCTGAATGAACTAAGACATATGGGTTCTGCAGCCATGCCATGTTGATATAAAAGTTAACTGTCATACCTTCTTATCCACGTCTTCCCCCAAACAGAGAAATCTGTCTACCAGAAAACATTTCTTTCTTTTGTCTGTGAGCTCATCATCATGGAGGCAGTTCAACCTCTCTTTATACCCTTATCTCCCCCATTTACCCACAAAATCATCTCACTGCCTATTCCAATTCTATGTGACATCACTACTATGAATATGATATTGACTAAGATTACTTAATTGATATCTTATGTCTTCATGCATTGTTGGACACCATGGACTATTACGTCTTTTCCTTGGGCCGAATAAATATAATTCAGCAGTCAAAATTGATTCAGTACTAAGTGTCCCAGTATTTCAAATATATAAAAACCACTTTCATCAGGTAAAATATTCCATGAGTTTAATGATTTTGTCCTCGAGGGTTATCCAAAGGCCAATTCAAAAGGTGTTTCTCATATATACATGATTTCAGCTTCCTCAGTTAACTATTTTCTGCCCAAATTCTCAATAAATGATATGAGATTGATAAAGAGAATTATTGCATTATCAGAATTAAACTTTTTAACTGAGCAAGTTTTTATTGTAAAATTAACTGATCACTTTTTTTTCTGGAAAGAACAAATCTGAGATAAAGTTGACCCAAATACAAAAAAGAAATACAAAAGAATGTGTGAGACAGTTTAATTGCTAATTGACTCCCAAAGATCAAACTTCACTTTCCTTTATTCTTTCCCAGAACCAATTAAAACACATTTACAAATCATGCAAATAAATATAAAAGTATTTCTGACATATAGATTTATTGCAGCTGTATGAAAGAAAATATGAACTTATTAAATGATCAAGAGAATGACAGAGGAAGCTAAGAGCTAAGTGGTTAAAGTGTACTAGACACAGATAAGCCAGGTGTGCAAATGCTTGTGCTACTTCCAGTGTAGGAAAAATGACATCCCCACCATGATCAACTCTCCATGGTCTCTGTGATTCAGTCAATCAAGTCCCAGTACATCCATCTTTGGTCCACTGTGGCTGTTTCCAGCTAACAGAGGTACTGCTAACAAAGGTAGAGTTGACCAGTGACTCCATTGAGGTCAAGTTTCTTGTGGACAAAAATAATAATTTTATTTTTTGCTTTGTTCTCTTTTTTGAGGAACACCGTTAATATTCTTTATCTGATAGATCTTCATCCTTCCAGAATATCACTCCCTTCTAGTTACTTCTGCATTGTGGAAATACTCCATTTAATTTAGCATGATTTTTCTCAATCTCAAGCTTATATATACCTCCTATTGTTTTCATGCATGTTTAACTTTTTGCTAAATAATTTTAATTTTATTTAGTGTCATTCTAGTAAAGCTCACCAAACACCCTAGTAAATGTGATTTTGACAAGAACATTATATAATTTATTTCTTTGGCTAATAAGACAAACATGAAAATCCAAAATTTATTTTAGATCTTTACTTGCTTATGAATAAAATTATCAGTTATTTATTGTATAAGAATTTTCAACTAGTAGAAAATTTTATGAGGATGCTGTTCATAATGTAAAGCCTACATACATATATTTTTAAAATTCAGTTTGCGTGTTAATAATTTCTCCATTATTTGCTCAGGTTTAGACAGGACAATAAAAATAATAAATTGAGCATTGGTTTATTGCAATTGTCAATTCTATGATTTAAATTTTTCACATGACCTTCTTAAAACCACTAATATTCTAGAGTTCTGTTCTGTCCCAGGTTTGGCTCTGTCACAGTAAACCAGGCGTGAAGACTAAAGCTTCTCTAAAGTGAGTAAATTAGTGGGAAATTAAAATAACCAAGTCTTCAATTGATTCTTTGTATTGTTTTCTTATTCTCAATTGCATTAATTTCTGCTCTGATCTTTGTAATTTTCTCTCTTCTATGATTTTTGGGCTTGACTTGCTCTTCTTTTATTAGAAGCTTGAGGTGTAGCTTAGTTTGTTTATTTGGCTCACTCTGTTTCCTGATGTAACGATGAACTGCTGTATATTTCCCTCTTAGGACTACTTTTATTGTGTCCCACATGTTTCGATATGTTGTATCTGCATTTTCATTGAAGTGTAGATATTCTTTAATTTCAACTGTAACCCATTGGTTGTTCAAGAGATTGTTATAGAAAAAGAAATTTATTCTTATTCCTGCACTGGGAAGACATTGTAAGTACTGTCTTCAGGATGACAATAATAGCTTTGCTATACATAGGAAGGGAATGTGGTACAGGGATAGAATAGAGCTAGTTAGTCTAATAACCAACTCCTTCTTCAACTTTCCTGGAAATGATAAAAAACTTCCGTATAGGAGTTGCACTGGTGGTCAGAAACAGGAAGTTACACAAGCTTGCAGTTGGCAATATGTTGACTACAATGTCCCTATAAATATCTTAGTTATCCTTCCCAAGGTGTCTTCATCCTTAAAGGGAGATTATGTATATTTAAGAATAATCAAAATTGTATTACCAGTGTTTTAAATGACTAACATGTTTAGGCGTAGAGTTCACCAAGAATCTGACATGAAGAATGAGACAATGAAAGACGGCAGATGCAATATGAAGGCGGAGATGTCAGGTTTTTGTCTTTTTCTTGCTTTCTCACCCAATGTCTGCAGCCTTTAAGTTTCTACTACATGTGACAGTGGAATTTGGGAGACAAATAAGAGTGAATCACACTGTCCTATTTCTACTGTGTAACTACAATAGACAAATACAAACTCAGAATCACAGAAATAGAAAAAAAAGGTTTATAATAATTAGGATCTGAAGAATTTGGGTATTTATCCTAATTTTAGCATGTATTTAACATAGTTTATCTAATTGTAAATAATTTCTTTTAGTTTTTAATAGTAGTGATGTTTTAAAAAAGGTCATATAATTTCTAGACTCTAATAACTCTTTGCTATACCCTTGTTTTTATTATTATTATCATTATTATTATATTTTTTCTCATTTATTCCTCTTCCAGAGTATTGCAAAGACACTCTTGGTTCTAAATCTTTTCAACTTTATCAGAGTCATTTTTCTCAAGAAACTTTATTATGCTAAAGTTGCTGTAGTTTTATTGAGTATTTTCTTTGTGGCATATGTTCTTAAGCTGTATTGTATAGATTCAATTTTATGTGGATGTTTAAATATGCTAAATTTGACATTCCATCCATAGTACAGGCAGGGAGAATTTTCATGATATACTCTTGTAATTCTAGATTTTTAAACAAATGACTATTAACTCTCAAAAATAAAGTCAATTTAGATAAATATGTGCATCACTGTCATTACTATAAACATCTCAATACCTATAGAAGTCTATCTATAATTCATTTTATTTGAAAAATATTTATCAACTTGTATATTGCCAAATTCTGCTTCAAGAGATCAGAATTCAGCATAAAATAGCTTTTAAAACTTCATATCCTCATGGTGTGACTAGCAATAAACAAAATAAACATAAAATAAAATGTGATGTTTAATCGTGATTTTCAAGGTGGTGGGATTGAAAACCACCTAGGAGATTGGAAAGCACACTTCAAGGGTATCTAAGTGTGTGACAGAGGTGTGAGCTAAAGGCCTACAGCTTGGCCTGGACCCCTTCCTTTCGGTGCTCTGTTTCATGGCTACATGAAGTAAGCAGTTTTGCTTTACCAATTCCCTCTGCCATGATGATTCTGAAGTGCTAATCAAGGACTGATTCTTCCAGAACAGTGAACTAAATGAAGCTTCCATTCTTTAAATTATAAGTTCCAGATATTTTGTCCCAGCAACTAAAAAACTGATCAATATGTAAAAAAAGAGAAGTGTAACCTATATCTGGTAATACTTTCTATAAGGAACAACAAAGTAGAGGGAAAGGATAGGAATTACAATGCAATTGATTCTAATTTTTTTTTTAGATCCTGTGTTTCCAAATTTGCCTAAAATTTAGATACAATTCACTAATTCAATATTCACAATTTTTTCAGTCATTCACAGGCATATATAGCGGCAAAGTGTTAGTCATCTGACACACACATTTCCAAGGTGAATGAGGTGGTATTATATCTTCTTGATGAAGCTAACAATGTATAATTAAGTGCATTTTCATGGTGTGTTATATGCCAAGGTTTTCCTATTTTCATAGATGTTCTTTCCTGAATTTTGCTGTTTAAAATGATTCCCAAGTGTCATATAGTATGAGATGTGCCAATGAATTAATGCATAATAATTCCACTTGAAAAAGAAGTGTATCTATCCAACAAATTATGTACAATCTATCAGTTGATAAAAATGCTATGATTAGAAATTTTCACCAATTCAATTCTACACTCCTTCAAGAAGCAATTGTTTTTTTTAAATTCAGCATTCCTAGTGACTTTAAAGAACAAAACTACTCTAAATCAGTAGAATTAGCTGTTTGTACAAAATTAATGGATTTGAATTTTAATGGTAGAATCAACAACACAGATTGAGTAGATGGAATCAATTTATGAAAGAAAGACAACAGTACATTCCTTAGCTTATAGGCTAGAATCTGTCCTCAGTGAGATGAGAAGCTCTAAGGTAAAAACAGGTTCATAAAAAGGTCACAAATTATTATGGAAATAAGTACATAATAAGTGTCAATTAAATATAAAATATAGATGTTGTATAATAACATATGTACAGATACAGAATTCAGTATATGGATAATATTTATAATCATAAGATTGCATACATTTTCTAAAAATGTGAGTTAATGAAAACTGGAGAGAAAAAATTCTGAGGCCTTATAACATTTAGAAATCAGAGAAATAAGAAAGGGAGTAATAAAGAAACTTGAAGGACATGATGTTCCTCAGGGCAAAAGTCTGTAGAATTTTCTTTCACTCCTCTCTCTCTCACTGCATTGGCAATTAAACAAAAAAAAAATCATTTTAAACGCTACTTTCAAAACAAAGCTAGAATCAAACCACTTCTGCTATTTCAGTCACCACCTACTTTAGGTACCACCTTTGCTCACCTGAATCATTCAGTTTATTAAATTGTCTCTTTGTTTCTGAATTTGACCTTTAACTCCAAAACTTTTTCTTTTATTACAAAATAAGTTCCTAAAAATATAACCTAGGATGTATTATTTCATGTTGAAATGTTAAATTTTCTCTGTTTAAATGGCACCAAAGGGCAGAATCTGAAGCTTTGTCAAAGCTCACCAGGCCCTGCATCATCTGACTTCTGCTATGGTCCCCTCTGTGCCATGCTGCACCAGGTCACAGCCACTCTGGCCTTCTCTCCAGTCCCTGACAATACCAGTTATGAGCTTGACTCTTTTAATCCATCTTTAATTTCATACTCCAATATTTTTTTCTTTTTTACCTATCTTGCTTATATTTGATGTTTATTTCTGTTTTACTATTTCAAATGGTACTTCTGTATTTGAATTTGTTCTAATTTCTTATCAATAGCAACATATGCTTGATATTTTTATCTACTGAGTCAAGTCTTTTACCTGTTACTTATTTGCTGATGCATATGATTTGAGGAAGGGCATTGTTGGATATCACCATAGTTAATTTTGGTCAAAATCACAAATTTTGTCACATCTCCTAGAATAAGAGTTTTCTCAACTCTAGTTACACACTTAAGTTACATTTTAATTTAATATAGTATGATTTGTACATACATATGATTTTGGTTTCTTTTTTGGCACAATGTTGTATCTGTTAATTCAAAGATATCATTTAGGTGTTTCTTTGTTGTTGTTCAGTTTAACGTTTGTTCTATAGAATGCTACTTTTATGTAAATATCTGTCTTATCAGTCTACATTTGAATTTTAATCTTACTAATTAATTTATTTTTTATATAAAGAAAAACAAAACAAAGAGGGTGGAAATAATACATAATTTCAAAAAAAACAGTAAGAAATTACTAGTTGACAATTACATGTTTTCCTCTTAGAAGTAGTTGTTCAATTTACATAAGTAAAGCATACATTTAAACAGTGAGACTGCAAACAGTTCTGTTCACCTATCCAACAGAAACTTAGTAATTTGGTTATCAATCTTACACACTTAAACATACATACAGTTATAGCCTTTAGAATACTTTCTTTTCCTCTCTTTTTTTACTATAGCTATATTCAATTCTCATAAACTGTTTAGGAGTTCCACACATATATGAATCTCTACATGTATACCTACCCTTTTCGTATTAGAGGGGAGAACAAATCAAAACAAGACAACAAAGCAAATTCCTAGAAAAACATGAAACAAAAAAAAGTCATATAGAAACACAATAATAGGTGATCTACAATAGTTACTGTGATGTCTCTTGTTATTTTCAATAGGATTGTCTCTTTCATCAGGCATAGTATAATTGGACATAACAGTACATAGCAATATTAATAAAAACAAAACATTGGAGACATTATATGACTTCAAAAGCAGTTAATAATCCAACCAGAATGAGTATTCTGTTGAATCTTGTCTTCAGAATAGTTGCCTCTACTCTCAGACTTGATGCTATCAAGCATACCAGATTCAAATAAAATCAGTCAAGACAAAACAGTGATCTAACAAACCAGATTCAAATAAGATCAGTCATAGTAAGACAGTGTAAGTAATACAGGGCTTCAGTTTACATTAATAGGAAATTAAGGATAGTTATCATAGTATATCCTGCTATTTTTGAGGTAGCTGTCTGTGCCTTCAAATCTAGTATGAGTAGACAGACTGGAACAGAATCAAATCAAACTATAGCCAATCTTCTCTGCCTCATCTCTGTTATGCTATTTTTCTGTCATTGTTTACTCTTCTCCTTCATTCCACTGTCTGCCCTGTTCATTGAGGCCTTTCTGCCATTGTTACTGGAATCCTGGTGATTTTCTTCTCTCTCTCTAGAATGTCCTTCAGTATTCTTTGCAGGGTTGGATTGGTGGTCACGAACTCCCCTAGTTCTCTTTGTCATGGAAACATCTTGTTTCTCCATTAATTTTGAGTGATAGTTTTGCTGAGTACGTCAATCTGGGTTGGAGGTTATTTTCTTTCAGGGCTTGGAATACTTCACTCCAAGCTCTTCTTGATTTGATGGTTTGTGTCTATAAGTCTGTCATAATTTGATGGGTTGTCCTTTATAGGTGATCTGTTTCTTTTCTCTGACTACTTTTAATATTCTTTTCTTGTGATGAATTTCTGGGATCTTGATTATTATAAGTCTGGGTGTAGAACTGTTTTGGTTGTAGCTAGCTAGAGTTCTGTATGCCTCAGATATCTGAATATCATTTCCTTTTCCTGTGCTTGGGAAGTTTTCCTTAATTATTTCTGTGAATAGACTCTTTATTTTATTTGTATTTGCCCCTTCTTCTTCACTCATGTTTATTATTCTTAAGTTATAGATCCTCTTGTTGTCTTCTAGCCTTTCTATTGTTACTTCCTGGTTCCTTCTTATTTTTAAGAGATCTTTCCTTTTGTGATCATACACTGCAAATCAATCTTCAAGTTTTGAAAGTCTATCTTTAGTTTCTGTCAAGAAATTTTGCCAGCTTTCAATGGAGTTTTTAAATTCCTGGCATTCTCTTTGCATATGATTTTGTATTCTAGATTTTGTTTATATTCTTCATCAAAGGTTTCTCTCCTTTTTCTGGGTTCCTTCATTCTTCCATCTATGTCTTCTTGAGAAGTGCTTAGCATTTCTTTTATTAATCTTCTTATATCTTGCTTCACTTGAGTTAGAATTTCAGATTTAAATTCTTTGATGAGGTCACAGAAGTATTTCTTTATGTCCGATGAGACCATGTCCGATATTGCATATTTGCTGCCCTTGATCTCTTTTGTATTTACTTCTCCTAGACTTATCTTCCCTGGGTCAGCAGTTGGAGGCTTTTCTTGTTTCTTTCTCTTGTCATGTTTCTGGTTTCTTTCATACAGGTGTATGGTAGAGGTCTCAGGTCCTTTCCATATTGCTTACAGTTTTTCTGAAGTGTACTGGCTAGGGGACCACTGCCCTCTTCAGTTTGCTGTTGATCTGTGAGGTGCATGCAGGGGTGATGTTAGCTGGCCCCTCTCCTGTGATGCAGTCAACCAGTGAGTGCCTTCAGCATGTTAGTCTGTTCCCTGAGATATCACATGTTCGGGACAGTTTCATCCCTGGCTATTGGGTCCCGACCAGGGGTGTGACTCAACCCAAGAAGATCCCACCAGTCTGTTTTGGGCCAGGAGAAGCTGACTGATGTCACTGCAGTTGCCTGTTCTGTCCGACTCCAATATGTTGTCAAGCTGGTCATCCCATCTGCGGGAGCCAGTTCCTAGCACTCACCATTGGTCAGTGCAGCTCGCCTTGCCAGTTCCGCTTCCTGTTGTGGTGCCTCCTCCCACCAAGGGTCTCGGGCTCACCAACCCCCTGATCTCGACAAGACTATGACCTCAGCTCGATCGTGAGTTGCCCGACTCCAAGATGCACCCAGCACAGCATGGGACCGGGTCAATGGGAGCGTGTCCAGCTCCAGCCCTCCACCCAGACCCAGCACAGCACAGAACCAGCTCCAGCCCTCCATCCATGCTTTTTCTTTCTTTCTTTCTTTCTTTCTTTCTTTCTTTCTTTCTTTCTTTCTTTCTTTCATTTTTCTTTTTCCTCAGTTTCTTCCTGGGTCATGAGAATCCCTCTCCTTTCATCTGGTCTTCTCCATGGTGTTAAATTCTAGCATCTCAGTTGTTTTTCTCAGAGAGGCTCTTTACCATGCTATCCATCGATCCACCATCTTTTTTCCCCAAGTCTTAAATTTAATTAATTCAGTTAGAATAACACTTTAGCTTATTTTTATAAAATAATACTTAAATTTTAAATACCTTTGGTTTCACTGTATTGTATATTTGAATGATAATCAAGTAATTATTTTGCAAGCATAAAATTATCATCATACTTTGTTACAAAGCCTTTCCTTCGTTTACATTACAAAAAAAGAGCACTTTACAGATTCAGCATCTATTTTCAAATTGGCTTTCTGTGCCTTACAGAAGACATTTGTTGATTATTTTGAAGATTTCCATTTTTTAGCTATAAAACATGTGCCTTATTTCTTATTTCTTCTTCAAATGCAATGTCTTGGCTGTTGGAAGGATGGCCATGTGAATATATTTAGAGGATTGTGAGAGGGCTTTGTTGCTCAGTTTTGATGCATGTGTTCTCTAGGATATATTGGTTGCTTTGTTGTCTCTGGGACATAAAAGACCTGACAGTTGCAATTTAAAGGATAGAAAGTTTATTTGTTTACAGTTTCTAGTGTGTTCAATCTAAGATCGACATGATCAACCCCACAGTAGCCAGAAAACAGACAAAGAAGGATAAAAGGACAAGAATATAGCTTTACAGGTCACATCACCAGTAACCCACCTCCAATAACTCCATTCACTAATAGCCCATATAGATATTGAACTCATTAATGGGTGAATCCACCAATGAATATAATGTTTTTTGTTTTTTGTTTTTGCTTTTTTGTACCGGGGATTGAACTTACAACCTTGTGCTTGCCATGCAGCACTTAGGGTGCTGAGCTAAATCCCCAGCCCTCCAGTGATGAATATAATGTCTCCATCATGCAATCATCTTTCAAACACATAAGACTTTTGGGAAAAAATTTAAATCCAAACCATGTCATGCTGTCCCAAAAGACCCCCAAAAGGTTGATGTCCATCTCATCAGGCAAAATGCATTTAGTCCATTTGTAGTCACCAAAGTCTTAAAAGTTTTAGGATTTCTGAAAAGTTCAAGTTCAAATCTTCTTCCAGATTCATGGTGAAATGTTAGCTGTGAGCTTCTGTAAAATACAAATGAAAGTAAAATGTTTTCAACATACAGTGGCACAGGATAACCATTCCCATTCCAAAAGGGAGGAATAGTGGGATAGAAAGATAAGGGATCAAAACCACCAGGGAAAACATTAAATTTTGTAGCTCCATATCCAATATTCAAGGCAGGTTATGGAAATATATTGTCTTAGTTACTTTTCTCATTGCTGACACAAAGTATTCAACAAAGTTAAATGTGGAAAGTTTGATTTAGTTCACATTTTGTAGAGGTTTCAGTCAGTAATCGGCCAGCTCCAATGTACGGTGGCACATGGCAGAAGGGCAACAATTCATGGTGGTGGAAAACAGTAAAAGCAACAAGAGAGAGAACGACCTCGTTCTGTGCCCTTTATTTTATCCAGACTGTTGGGATTAGGATAGTTGCCAATTGTGATCCAGCAATCACCCCTTTAATCCTATCACCCTTAATCCCAGCATGCTTAATCCTAGCACTGAACCATAGCTACCTTAGAGAAAGTACCATCTAAAAATATGTGAGACTTTGGACATGTAGACATAAGCCACAACAGATATGAAATCCAAAGGCTTTAAGTGCCCCACCCATATGACATTAGTGGCATCAACCTTCAGAGACCACTCTCTTCCACTGACCCTGCTTACTTCCTGCAGCTTTTCAGCAGATTTTCCACACTTCTAGCATCTCTCATAGTCTGGGTGGGTCTCCATTCTACCTTAGGCTTCTCTATCCCAGCTTTATGGACTGATCTCTCCAGGAGCACATTTCCTGGCCTCTCATATCTTTTTCTAAAATTCCTGTGGAGGGATCTGTAACAATACAGTTCTTATATTCTGCATGCGTAATAACCAGCAGCACGTGGATGACACCTACATCTGCCTTCAGCTACAGCAGTAGCTAGACTTCTGTGGACCATGCTGGCAGCAGCCTCAGAGTGCCAAGATATCTGAATACTGTGAAATGAACCCTGAGGAAATAATAGCATAAGCACCCCTTCATCAATCTGGGAAGCAGAGATTTCCTTTTCAAATGTCATCGTATGTTGGTTTTGCATCGGCATTATTTGTTTCAGAGCCTCACCAACTAGTGAAGAAAGTCACTGAAAAGAGTAGTCAGGTCCTTTGGAAGAAATCCATGGATATTTCAAACAACATCCTAATTTTAGAGCAATTACTGGCCTCTGTGTTTTTCTTAAATTTCACTGATTATAGAAAAAAATGTTTGAAAACAAAAAAAGATGTTCTGAAAGGATAGATGATAACAAACTTCAGAAATTGGTCACAGAAAATTTCACATTCTGAGATTAAAACAGCATTAAATCTCATAATTGAGAACTTGTGATCCATGAATGATATTAGCACACCACATACAATATTCCTGGAAATGAGCTGTAATGTTTTCTGTGTGATGTCTACAGTCATTCGTTTTCTATTTTGCATTAAAAGATACAGAAATATAGTAGATTTCTAAGATTTTGTTTTTTTTAATTATTTGTTTTATTTTGTTTTTTGAGACAAGGTCTGATTATTTATTTCAGGCTACCCTTGAATTCACTATGTACCCCAGGCTGGCCTCAAACAGTATTTTCTTGCCTCAGCCTTTCAAATTCTTGGATTAAAGACTTGTGCCACTATGCTTGCCTAACATTTCTTTACAGTCTTAATTTTTTAATGGGTACCGGGAATCAAACTCATGACCGCGTGCTTACAAGGTAGGCGCTTATGCAGCTGAGCTAAATCGCCAGCCCTGCCTAACATTTCTTAAAGTATACACTATAACCTTATGTTTTAGATGTTACAAAACAAATCGATATTTTCAAAGTTCAAAATAATGTGCTTTTCTTTTTGAAACAGAAAAAATCTGTCAATCTACTTAAATCAATAAATACATTTAATCCACATATTAAATCTCTATTTCTTTAGACCAACGGTCTGTTTATTCCTTTAGGAATAATCATCTGAACATCTCTGAAAACCTAGATTTCAGTTGCATCTCTGTGGGAAATTACTTAGGAACTGTTTGAAACTGCCTTAAGAGTCTCTTCACACTGCTAGTATATTCTTTCCTGCTATTTATAGCCACCTGATTTAAAAAAAAATTAACTGTGAAAACCCTGCAGCACTTCTAATTTCTAAACAAATCTCCAAGGAGCAATAAAACATATGTAGTAGATACAAAATCCGTTACTAGGCATAGTAAATGAATCCCGTAGAGGAACATATTGCTACACCTTTCACTGAGCAACTTCAGATAAGATAAAGCCTCTAAAATAAGTCCATGCAAAATTTCACTAGGAAAATTCTTTTTTTTTCAATATGTATGAATTTCACTTATCTGTTACTGAGCAACAAAGCACCGAAAGACGTAATGGCTTAAAACAAGGATGATGTCTTACTCCTCATGATGCAATGGTTCATGAGCTTGAGGAGAAGTGTTCTCCACAGGAAGCAGCTGAGGTCGCTGGCGCAGCTTCGTTCAGGGGGGAGCTCAGTGAGGACTGGAGCATCTGACATTACTTTTCCTCCTCCAGGATGTCTCCATGTAACCAGTCACATTTAGAAACTGAATCTGAACATTTTTTATAGTATGATAAAGGGCTTCCATAGAAAGCCTCCCAACATGGTAAGCCTTAGTGTGTGTTCATGTAAAATGCTGCTTTCAACACTGTTGCTTATGTCTCTTTAGGCAAACACCTCTCTAGGTCAAGCCCAGGGCCAGTGTGATAGGGAACTTCAGGGAGTAGGCAATGCAGGAGGAAGCATCATGCTTTATGGATCACATGCGTATGTCTATGTGCTTATATGTACTAATGTTTATGTGTTTTAAATTTCGCAAATGTATGTTGTGATTTACATGTACTCAATCATACCCATTTTCTGAATTGCTCACCAGGAAAAGTGATATTATAGTCTTTCTTTTTTTTCTTTGTTTAGTTTGCTAGCTAAAGTTCTAATTTTTCTTTTGATTCAAAGTCTTTCAGATCTGTTCTTTATTAATTCTGTTCAGTGAGAAAACCCATCCACTCTATATCACTATTTTCTAACTTCTTAAATGACCAGTTTTGAAAATTAAATATAATTAAGAACTGGCAGGTAATTGCCAGCACTGTGTACTGCATCTAGGGTTAACAGCTTTCATGGTATTGTACAAATGTTGTCATAACAATATAGTGTCCCAAAATGAGCAATTTGTAGGTTTACAGTAATATCTTTTACATAGATGGGAATAAATTACCTTATGTTAGTAAATTCAATGTATTGAAATACTTAGCTAAAACAGAAAAGTGTTATTATTGTTATTTTAGAGAATTGAAAGAATTGATTTAATAATCAAAATTCCCTTATTGATAAACAGCATCTAAAATAAAGAAGTACTTTTTAAAATGTGACATGATTCATCATATTTATGAATAGAATAATCATATTCTTACTTCATTTTGACTTGTTTACTCAAGAAAAATGATATAGTCCATTTATTATTTAAAAACCATTGATAGTGTCATTATATTACAAACTAAAATGCATTACCCAATACTGTAGATATATTTATAATAAATAATTCACAAGACCAACTAGAAATTGAAATTTCTATTTAACTGCTAGTTCTACTGTTTTAATTGCTTAATTTTGGTATTGTAATTGAAGACGTTAAATACTTATATATTAGCTAAATATTATAAATTATAATATATAGTTTTAAAATAAATATTTAAAGTAAATATATCAGAAAGCAAAACATGAGAAAACACTGGTGAAAGAGTAAGAGCATAACAGTTGATTTATAATTTTAATGTTTTGGGCAAAATGAAAGAAGCCCCAGTAAAAGCAAAATCGAATAAAAATGTATCAGTATCAGATCAGTTAGTTTCAGCATAATGAAGCATTTATGGAGTAGGATATAAGTTTAGTTTCTACTTTTGGGTCAGTTATAGAAGAATTTAAAAACCTCACAGGCAAAAACAATAATAGCAATGAATTTAATGAAATACATTTTAAAACATTTATACTTTGCCTTATAACTGAAATATTAAACACTATATATATATATATATATATATATATATATACACTATATGCACTTTTTGAAATCTTTCCATCCTTTAGGGCACATTAAGGCTTCCCCAAAACAGTAAAAGTTTATTTATCTTATAATTTTAAAGGTCAAAAAGGTAGATACTAAAGTTTATTTATCTTATAATTTTAAAGATCAAAAAGGTAGATACTAATTAATTTTAATACTTTTTATCTTTCCTCTATTCCAAATTTGCTGAGCATGGAAAAAAATGATGTGTCAGATATTGCAAATATTACAGCTTTTTTCATCTAAGTATGGTCATCAGAACAAACTAAATGCTTACTATGCCAACAATAACATTTCAATCTAAAATTAAAATATAAATGTAAATGCATGAAGAGTGAGGCTTCAGAATGGTCTAATAATAAACTGACAAAAATATAATTATGTTAATGTTAAATGTGCAATATTCATGATGCTAATTTTTAAGAATGATATGAGATGCCCTATTAAATATAATCAGTATTTTTATGGAAAATGAAATATTGATTTAAGTAATAGTAAAATAGTCATAAGATTTAATTTAGTAAAAACAGAATATGAAATTATTTTATTGCTATTAAAAAGAGGTCTTAAATAATCTGCTTAAAATTTAATTTTTCTATTATTTCACATTTAGCAAATTGCTTTTATAATTTAGACATAACAACTTTATGTGCTTTCTAATTATTGGTATATAGAAATAAAGTAATTTTATCTAAATAATCCTTTCCTGGGGAAGAGTGTCCTTTACTAATTTTCATAAAGGTACTATGTGAGTTAGTGATAGTCATAAAAATAACCATGAAATTTTTCTCAAGTTATGATGGTATTATGACCTGATAAATTCATGATAAACTGAAAATTATCTTATGTAAAAAATGTGTTTAAAATGCAGCAGCTTACCCTATCTTAAATGTGTTCCAAACACCTACATTAATCAACAGTTGGGTAAAATCATTTAACCCACAGCTTATTTTATATTAAAGTGTTGAGTATCTCATGTACAGATACAGACGGTAATATTTTTGGACAAGACAGAATGTGAAAACATAAAACACTTGTCCAAGGAACACTGACAATTTGGGACACTGTGAAATATCTGTTCCTTTCTCTCATTATTGCTTGGCTGACTGCAAGCTGTGGCTTGTTCCATTGCCTAGAATTGTGAGAGTATTGCATTGCATGCCACCAGACCACGAAAAGATTGAAATTTAAAATTTGAAATATAGTTTCTATGACTTGTATGTCAGTTTTGTATCATGGTAAAGTAGAAAAATTTTTAGTTAGACCATTTTAAATTGAGGACTTTTTCTACACATATAAACTTAATACTGTACCTTTGAAATCCAATAGATACAAGTAGTGATGAAATAGCACAATTACATGAGTCTCTGCTAACAGTACTTATCACCTGTTGAACTAAATATCAACCTTTTTTTTAAGTGCCCACCATGCTTTGCTGTTGTTTTTGTGTTTGTTTCAAGACAGGGTCTTGCTATGTAGTTCAGGCTGCCCTTTGGCTCACTATGTAGCTCAGGCTGACCTTCAATTAACAGCAAACCTCATGCTTCTGCCTTTCTGTTGGCAAACGTTTTACAGTTGTTTAACTGGTTTGCTTCAGCCCTAATCTCTTGCTTCAGGATGCATAATTTTCCTTACAAAGTGTCACTCTCACACAGATATTTATGTGATCTTTAAGCAATGTATGATAGGTTTATAACACACTGAAGAAAGGTCTTCCTTAACCTTTAACAGAAGTCCAGCGATTAGAAACTTAAAGGAACCTGATTTATAGTCCATATTTTCTCATAGATGACATATCAAATTTCAATATGTCACTCATTTCCAATTGTGACCCAAATGTTCATATTAAGAATATTCAAAGGCAATGAATTCAACAAGCTAAATTATGGTCTATGTGGTTTGTCTGCAATCTTCAGTCAAAGCACAAAGAATTGAGGTGTAAAGCTGGTTTCTGGTGTTTTTAGGACCTTGTGGTGTTAGAAAGTAGCTTTCTTATGGCCAAAGTAGTCCTGGGTAGAATTAAATGATGGTGAAAAAGGCCTTCTGTAAGTATATAAATGATAGATTTTGCAGAAGTGTTACATACAACAGGGAAAATCTTGTCCACCGTGTCTATTCCAGCAAGGACAAAGTACTGCCCTTTCTGTAATGAAAGTGTGCCAATGTAACTAAACTGCTCCTAGATCACAAGCTGATTATCTGAGGAAACGGTGCCATATTGGGCTGGTTTTGGTTTTTATTGTCAGATTGAGTGCCCAGTAGCGGTTTTAACTAGGTCAGCCTTGTTGAGGCGAAGTCGGTGTTGCTGAGCCCATTGTGTAACCTCCATTCCCGCAACAATGGTGCTTTGTTCATCAGTTCATTAAGCAATGAAAGTGATGGTTGAAAAAAGAGGTTGATTGCTATTCATATAATGAAACAACACAGCCACTTGATTATTAATTCTTCTGCTGAGGACACCTTTTGTTGAGCTTTTATATGGGACACAAATATTTCATAGATTTTCCCATATGGAAAGATTTGTTCACCTACTTCTTCCCCAAATGTCTTTGTCATCAATTTTCCAATTATATTTTTTTAACATCTGACCACCCAGAGCACTAGACATAGCACATGATTTAATTGACACATATCTGGCCATTTTTCTTCTTCCAAGAGAAATGCATGATAGGTACGCTGCTTGAAGTTCCACTTGCTATGAAAATTTTCTCTCACCACTTCCCTTCAGGGGTGTGATGGAAAGGAGCTGTAATACTACAGCTCTCCACTTTTGTTTCATGCTTGCATAACAGGGAGAATCTATCATAATCCAGGCCCTAATATTCCTTCTATCAACTAATCGTATGGTATACCCCACAGGACCATTGGAGAGTGTCGGAAGACATAAAACAGCATAGGAATCATGACCATCTGAACCATTTCATGTAACTTACTTGTGCCTTCAGGAAATTCTCAGGCCTAATAATGTACATAGGTCTTCCAGAAGATGATGGAGTATAAATGTGAATGTCAGATTTTTGGCGTAGTAGTTAGGTAACAGCCAGTCATAATAGGCAGCACAAGTTATATAGTAACATGGTGACCCATTTATTTTCCATTAAATTCCAATAGCAAGCCAGGAACTATTGTTTAAAGAGAGAGTTGTCATGTACAGATCATGGTAGAGCCTTACTCCAAAATTCTAAAGGCTGGTTCTTATATAGAGGAGGCCTGTTACTGACACTTCAAGTATCACTTAATCTATTGAATTATATGACCAAAGTGTTAGATCAGCCTGAACAATAACTTTAACCTGTTTCAGAGCCTTGTCTTCTTATGGGCCTCATTCGAAATTAGCAGCTCTATGAGTCACCCATTATTGCAGGATGGAATAACATACCCTACTGAGGAGTATGTTGCTGCTAAAACTCAAAGAGACCAGTTGGACATTGAGTCTCTTTCTTGGTTGCAGAAGATTCAAGATGCAGCAACTTAACCTTTACCTTGGTATATACCCTATATCCTTAGACACACAGAAATTTCACAGAAGTAGTTGTGGTACCTTAAATTTTAGTTGGATTTATTTTGCATAATGTAACTTTATCAACAAGCCCAGAGTAGTTGTAATCTCTTGTTAACTTGGTCTGATTATGTCATCAATGTAACAGGAAGGTGTGGTATCTAGTGGAAGAGGAAAGGGAACAAAGCAAGAGAGAAATAAGTTAGAGAACAGACCTGAAGAATTGATATCCTCATGAGGTAGTAAAGTGAAAGTATATTGCTGGACTTACCAGTAGGATTAAAATTGTTTCTGGTGGACCTTATAGACAGGCATGAAAAAAACATTTGCAAAATCAATATCTGTTATTTATCTGCTCAAGCAAGAGAACCACATCTGGTACAGCAGCCACAATAGGAGTAATCAATCTATTAAGCTTTTTATAATCCACAGTCTTTCTCCAAGATCCATCCATCTTCTACACAGGCCAAATGAGAGAATTAAATTAAAACCACCATCCCTGCATCTTTTAAGTTCTTAGTGGTGGCACTAATCTCTACCATTTCTCTAGAGTTGAAATGTTATTTTGATTTACAATTTTCTCAGAGGCAGTGCTAAAGATGTCCTTCTTACCTCTACAGTCCTCTACAACCCTTCTTTAACAAGTAGAAAACAAATGTAAGGATTCTGCCAAGGCTGCCGCTTGTCTCCTGCCTCTGGGATCCAAAGATACCCAGCACATGCAAATCCACTGGAGCATTCTCATCTTCTTGAACCTTTGAATACTCTCCTCAATGTGTACCTATTCCAGTTATGAAATCTGGAACTGGAGAAATGTTCACGGGGTGGATTATGAAACCCATTGTAAAGCACATTTTGGCTAAAACTCTATTGATTACCTGGTCTCTAAAGGCATCTAAACTCATTGGAAGGCTATCATGATTTTTTTGGATGTCTTGGAATCAAGATCAGTTTAGAATCACTTTCCAGTAGTCCCAAATCAGTGTGATTATTTGTAGTAAAAGGCCTGTGGTAAAAAGCCATAAATTCCTTTTGGGGAGAATGGAAGAAAGATTAACATGTGCCTTTTTATTAGTGCACCATGCGTTTTCCTCAAGGGGACCTGGTCTCTCTATGTTCAAAGGGTTCTGGATTGATAACTAATTCATGTTTGGAAATTTGTTAAGGGAGTATAATTCTCTTTTTTACAATTTGAGGAATATTTTTGTTCATTTGCTATGAAATGTTTTGCTAATATAGATCCAACAAAGATTTACCAGGCTTCCTTTCTATTTCACTTCTGAGAACAGCAAGATGAATTAGCAAACACCATGGAGTATACGTATATCAGGCCATTCTGATCATTTCTTTGTCTCTGCTGTAGTTAGGGTAAGTACACTCATTTTGTCTGTGGTGATTGAAGGCTGCCACTTGTCTCCTGCCTCTGGGATTCGAAGATACCCAGCACATGCAAATCCACTGGAGCATTCTCATCTTCTTGAACCTTTGAATACTCTCCTCAATAGTAAACCGAGGAAACTGAGTATAGTTAGATCATTCATATGTGCTGTATAATCCATATTCCTGTCAACCAATCAACAACCTAGTAATATCTTTTTAACTCTATGAGCTGCAGCATCAAACCCAGAATTTCTTAATTAGTTCATATCACGAAATTCAGTCCCTAGTTTTATGTTCCTTTCAACATCATCCCATATATTAAAATCCATTTCCATACTTGCTGCCTGGACCTCTGCTTATAAAATTTAAAAAGCTGAATTTCTTGGGACTGCACTGCATTTCTCATAGATCATGCTGTGTAGTTTACCTCTAGGATTCTCCTGAGATTTGAATCTGGTAATAGATCTATAGAAAAAGTGAGAGTCTTGCTTGGTAAATGCATCAGGTAATGTCATTACTGCTTCCACAGGCAATTTAGGATTACTTTCCTCAGGTAGAGGCTGAGAGGCTTTTTAATACCCACAGGACATGGCTGTAGAGATGCATGTCAACTGAGGGTGGAGAAATTGCTTCCTCTTGCAAAATAAACTCATCAGAATTTAAGAGTTAAATGTTCTCAGCCTAAAGAAGGTCTTCTCAAACATATCTATCATGATTCATAAGACCTTATCTTTTCTGATCCTCTCTCCTCTTTTAATTGCAGATATTTTTCAAGAGTGAAAGTTAAACTTGCATTGTAATTCAGTCAGTTGTATAAGGAAAGCTTGTTTGTTTATGGTTTTTGGCAATTTCAGCCCTGCAACAATAAGAAACAAGATCCTTCTTCAGGACAACATATGAAGACTTAAGGTATTTTACATATGTCTGAAAGGGGAAAATTGAATTTTTGAGCTCATTCTTTTTTTGTTATTATTTTGTTAAAAGCTGTACTGTGTTGTAATCCATAAGAGAAAATGAGACATGAGACAATTTATTTTAATAAATAAGAAAAACATCTAAATTAGGGAGAGAGGAACATGAATTACTACTATCAGATAGAACTCATGCTCCTTATTTCTGAAAGTATATAGGAGACCCTTATTTTATCCAGGTGTATCAATCAGTAAAGTAAGCATTTGAACAGCTCAGAAATATTATGAGGTATTTTTCTTAGAAAAATAGCAATGAAACAATTTTTAAGGCAAGTTTAGTATCATTGCATTTGCCAAAAAAAAAAAAAAAAAGCATATCAGAATAGATTCACCAACAGGGCTATTGGTAGAGACTAAAATTTATGAAATTGTAAGAATGAAAATAGATAAGCAGATTCTCTAAAAACTTTTTAAAATTTAAAAAATAAATTCTCTAGGCAGAGTGAAAGCAGAATTGAATTCCAGGATACCACACCAATACCATTCAACCAGACTATTCAATTCATAACACATATATAATCTTCAAAGAAATAGGTTTTTCCCCTTGAGGAAACTTTCACAGTATAAGTGTATAAGTTTCTTTCTAGTCTACCATAAATATTTCTTCTTGATTAAAACAACTCAGCATTAGTAGAAGGAAAGCTTAAAATAATCTACAAGTTATTATGCTTTGGATATAGGTATTATATATATTTTTTTCTGGGGAAATGTAACATCATTTTTACTGATCAGAAAGATAAAGTTGGCAGAAAAGAAATGGAGATATGTATTTTACTCAAATTTATTTCATGGCAGATTGGAGGGAACAGATCTTCCCTCATTTCTGAAATGTAATAACATAATAATTGCATTGGTAACTTGATCCATAACTTAAACTATATTTACACAAGAAAATTTCATGAAAATGTCTTTCCCTGTCAAAGACTGAAACAAAAGAAACCCATATTTCTGAAGGTCTACTGCAATTATAAAGTCAACTGCAACCATCAAAGTCTTGAATGATTCAGGATTAGTTAGTCTTATCAAATCACCATTAACCTGTCAGTTTTGCAATTACTAAAGATGGATGAATTTAGCACCATGGCAATGAATTATTGAAACCTTAATCAGGTGGTGACTCTCATTGCAGCTGCTATTCTAGGTTTGATTCTCTTTGGGAAAGCAAATCAGCAAAAGCCCCTGGCACTAAAAATGCAACTACTGAACTGGTAAGGGCAATTTTTATGTTAGTCAATCAAAAAGAAAGCAAATAGTGTGTTCCTTTAAGAAAGAACACTGTGCTTTCACAATCTTGTTACATGGTGGATCAGCTACATGGATCTGTTAAAAAAAAAAAATGAGTCCACGTGGGCTTTGATTTTTCAACACCAGAGCCTGTAATGGTATCCACAAAGGAGATGATAAAGGAGTGACAGCAGATGCCTCAAGTCATGTTTCAGGAAAAAAAATGCCAAAAAAAGGGTAGAGAACTCTTATAATTGTAAAGGCACAAAATAGTATTCCTTTATTTAGAGTGGATATAATTTAAATCCCACTACTAACATTTGCTAAATTACTGTTAATATCAAATAAAGTATATTTTAAGCCAAATAACTTTTAAATATTTGTATTAATGATTTAAATTTACTTTCATTGCATATATTTACAGTATCCATGTGTGGTTTTCTTTTTTTAGTATGTTTATTGTGGAAACATTAAATCAAGCTATTATCATATCAATCACTGTATGTACTTGCCTTTTTTTTTTTTTTTTTTTTTTTTGCACCAGGGATCGAACTTATGACCTTGCACTTGCGAGGCAGGCGCTTAGGCCGCTGAGCTAAATCCCTGGCCATTTTTCATGTAATGAGATTATTTAAAAATCTATCTTTACTACATAGATGAGTCTAATTATTATTTTCAAATTAAAAATGAATTTAAATTAAATCTACTCTTTTAGAAATTTTCATATATATACAGCATTATTATTAATTTATGCTGTCACCATACTGTACCATAGATATCATGATTTCATTCTTCCTAACTGAAACTTTGTACCCTTTGACCAATACTCTTCATGTTCCTCTACTAGAAACCCTGGCAATCATTGGTCTCACTACTTTTGTAAATTTGCTTTTCAAATTTCTACATAAATGTGAATTACGCAGTTTTTTTTCTGTGCCTAACTTATTCATCTTATTATATTCTCCTCTACTGTCCTCCAATTGCAACAATACAGCTGTAAATGATGAGATTTCTCTTTTGCAAAGACTGAACAGAAGGATGTTATTGTGTATATACTCTACTTCTCAATGGACACTTTAATTTAATTCAATTTCCTATTGTAAAAAAAAATGCTAAGTGCACATTGGAATACTACCTCTTGGATGTCTTGATTTTATTTCATTACTCATTCTAGCAAAGTGTCCATGTAAAACAGTTAATTTTGTATAAACTCACAATTGTTCAATTTCTAAAATTTAAGAATAAATTTGAGGACAAATGAGGAATTTAAGAAACTGTTCACCTCTGGTTTGTAGTGGCACACGCCTGTAATCTCAGAACTCAGGAGGCTGAAGTAGGAAGTCTCTCCCTGATGAGCCAGCCACCGCAGCCTGGAAGCCATGCCTCCGGGTATCACAGCCATCAGGAGAAACATTACTGAGCAGCTTCCCCGCACCTCTCCATCACCCCCAGGAACCTCGGATTGGAAGAACCTATGTGCCTAACCCAGTCCCCTGCACTGTGGAATGGGAAACTGATGCAGGAAACGCCACGGATTCAGCAACTGGCTGATTCAGAGGAACACAGGAAAATGTCAAGATGAAGGAGCAGTGTGCAATCTCAGAGCTCCAGCTCACCCAGAACAAGTCCAGAAGACACAGACACAAAATAAATTCGAAGTCACTCACCTGAAATTTCTGAAATGATAGCAACTAGAGTAAAGAGACAGTTTAGTGCTTATATTGTTTAATTAATTTTGCATGCCTATATTTCACCCAGAACGAGTCGAGGAGACATAGTCATAGAGGAAATTAGAAGCTACGCATCTAAAATGTTCCAGACGATGACAACTGTAGTAAAGAAACAACTTAGTGTTTATGCTGCTTGATTAACTTTGCATACCTGTGTGTGGTGCTCTGAGTATCTATTTAGAGGATAACAGTGTACATTATAGTAACTATGTTCGATTTCCTAATCTCTTGCTTTTGAAATCCAGTATTGTTCCATTGTTTTATTTTATTTTATTAGTTTGGTTTTATTCTCTTAAAAAAAGAACCTATCATTAGGCTGTTCTCACTGACTTACTCATAGTAACTAAATTCAGCTACCTCTGAATTAATCTTTGATTCATGTTTATGCTGGGCTATCTTTTTTAAATAATACATTAGTTATTCATGTACTATGAATGAGTTCTTTGTTAAATAAATGAATTAAAGTAAATTTTTTCTCACATTAAAAATTAGAAAGCTTGAACTTCCTTGCACATCTAGAATTTTGGGTCAAATCTATTTTTGACACAGAACATCACATATTAATGTCTACAGTACATAAAATGATACTATATTTGTATTTGTCAATATAAACTTTCCATAGGAAATAGCTTGATCTGTTAGCTTGTCTAATATTTTCACAATCCTCCCATACTATCTCAAAAGAAAAGTAATGTTTTTATTGGTTCATACCTGGAGAATTACTATTCATATGCAAGTTTGCTTCTATGCAAGAGTGTTCCAAATATAGAGAAATTATTGATAAGGAATAACAATGTTTACAATTGGATAGTTCTGGAAAAAAATGAAAAGTCCCTCTTCAAGACATGTTTACATGTGAGCAATCATGGAAACAAAATAAGGTCACAAATGTGAACACTTAGATAAATACATCTCCTTCTATATCCTTAGGATTGAATGGATGTTGTATAATTAGCTTATATCAAACAGAAATGAAATCTTTTGATAAAGGGTACTTCTTAGAGTCTACACATCTAAGAAATTGGTACTTACTAGACTTTTTCATGCTTTATTAGTTACATATATGTAAACAAGGGGGAATGTTCAACAATCATTCTTTTCAAAGTAAATCTTTCTAAAAAGATCTCCTGACTTATCCCCTTCTATCTTACCACATTTGTTATACCTTGTTATACGTTCCTCAAACTCCCCATCATTATACAAAACAGAAGATTCTATTATAAAAACATGGTATTTTATATATTAAATGTTGCTCATTGTTCTTACTACATGGAATCTCCTTCCATTTCTTTCTCAACTATTGTATCTATTAAGGTTTTTCAAAGTTTCTCTAACAACAGACAAACAATCAATGAGTCAGAACTGAAGATTGATTATTTTGTTTTTACTGTACACTTCAATTGAAGCATACATTATCCAATACATACCTTTATTTATGTGATTTCTTTGTTTTTTAAAAATAAGATCTTAGAAAAGAAGAATTTTTGATGTGACTTTGTAATGGTAGTGCATGGAATTTAATAGATATACATTATGTTCTTAATATGACTTGAACCAAAAGTATGTTCTCTAAAGGATTAAAATATTTCCAGGCAGCATTTTAAAGAATGATTGAAGCAGGGCATCAAGGAAGCTATTCCAATGAGAAAGAAATGACTATTGATTCAGTACATATTACAAGGCATAAAAAAGTTGAAGAATATAAGATCTAACTGAAAGATAAGACCCAATCATTAAAGTGTATATAAATTTATGGAGAATAATTCAATCTCAAAGTGCTCTGGCCAGGGGCCAGTTTATTGTGTGACAGCAAGAAAAATGAGCTATGAGTACCTATTAGTCTTCATGAAACAGAAGAATATGCAAATGGTTTTGGGATGAAATGTATAATAAGATTCAGTAAAAGGTTGCATCTTACTTTCTCTTGACCAAGACATAATATCTGACACCCACAATTTATGGATGGAGAGATTTATTTTGTCTCATATTTCAGGCCTTAGTCAGATGGCTCCAAGGCAGGGGAGCATGGCTGATATGCATAGCAGAGGAGAGGTTAGAAAAGCCACTCAGGGCTTGGCAACAGTGAAATAGAGAGAAACAAGAAAGGAGTCCAGAAGGGAAACCCCAAATACTAACAAGATAAGGGATAAATTCCCATACTCCAGACTTCTTCCAGAATCCCTACCTATGAGTGCATGTAGCCATGAGGCTATAACAAGAAGCCTTCTTCTCAATTAGTCATAGAAATGTACACACATCAACTTATCATCAACCAATATTATTAGCTCAGCTCAGAGAAACATTGATAGAAGTCCAGATACCTTTATCTACTAGAATAAAAACAGTAACAACAACACTAAAAAAATTTTACAGGGATTTTTGGCATGTAAGGTAACAGCAGCAGACTTCAGGAATAAAGCACAAAATAAAAATCCTTTTATCATAAATGAATTATATTTAAGAGTTATATTCAAGAGAAGTGTTAACCAGTACTTTCTAGTATGTGTATATATGTATATATTAAATGAAAGTTTTACTTTTATGTTTTTAGCACAGTAGTCAGTGGATCAGCTTACTTGCCACCTTCTCTGACTTTTCAGTTACCCAGTGGGACAGTCCTAGTGACTGTGATTTATTTCTTAATAAATAATCTTTGTTAATAGTGCTGTACTTTTGCCTACAGAGCCATACCTTTTCCAATGAAATGAATCTCAGCTTTAATGATAAATTGCTCTTTTTTTATACCTTTTAGTAGTTAATCACAAGTACAATTCCTAATTCTTTTACTAATTTTTTCATTTCATATGACAGAAGTGATCTTATCCTGACTGTATCTTAACTAGTACCTACATAGACATACTTTTTTTTAACTCAAAGAGTTTATTTTTAAAAAGTTTGCAAAATATGAAATATATGAATATCACAACAAATTCTTAATAGCAGAAAGAAAATTTTGATGAGAAATTACTTTCAAATTTTAATGACTACTTTTAACAGCTAATATTTGTAAAATGTAGATATGGATTAAATACTATTATTATAGAGGTTAATATTATAGATGTTGAATTTTATAGATCAATCTTATGAACTAATGGAGAAAAATATATTTGTGCTGTTTAGTTCCCCTAGTCTGAGACATTTTGTTATAGCCAGTTGGGCAGACTAATATAGATGCTGATACTGTGAAATGAGATGCTGTTAAAAAAAAATCTAGAGGTAGAGGACTGATTACAGTTTTGAGGTGGATTCTATAAAGCGCCTAGATTGACTTTTGGGCCTTTGATAGAAATATGGTTCATACGGTGACTATGGTAAGGCCTACGATAGAAACAATAAACTGTATATTTTAGGACAGGCCATATTTTTTACAAATTAGTAAATAATTTGGCCAATTTGCTTTGTGGCATTTTGTGGAAAATACTACTTGCCAGAAATGAAGTTAGACATTTAGCTCAGAGAATCTAAGCAAAGTGCTAAAGAAGTACCATGATTTTTTGTTTGTTTGTTTCTTAGAGTGAAATTTAAGAGGTGAGTGATACTAAAGGAATTTCTAGATAAAAAAAATTTGTGGAATGTAAAATGGAAATCCTGAGCATATGGATTGAAAAACACTTAGGATACATTTTGAAGTGATTTTGAGGACTATAGCTGAACAAACATTTAATAAGTAGATTAGTGTCAGTATAAACCCCATATCTAATATTCCATCTTAATGAAGTTCAGGAAAATAAATGGGACAATGTTGGTTGAAACTAAATTAAATAGATAAAATGAAAAATAAGAAAGTAAGGTTTGAACATGTATCACCTTTAATGGAAAGTGGATAACAACTTCAAAATGTGGTTCAGTGATTGTTAAGACTGCTGGTTCCACAGTGGGTCTAATAGATAAAGCTGTTTCCTCTTTAGTTTCTGAAAGTGTGATCAAGTTACTGATTCCAGCAGGCCAGATGATCATCACAAAAATCTGATGGGTGGGCCTCTGAAGAGAGCTGTGATCTACCCTGCAGAACTGAGAAAGTGATACTTGCCACCCTAATGGTCCAGGAGGGTAGAATATTAAAACCAAGGGATTGTGCTCCAGATTTAAAATCTAATGCAATTTGCTGTGGTGGGTTTAGTATTCACTTGGTATCCATCACTTCTTTCTGTCATTTTCTCCCTTAGCAATAAAAATGTTTATCCTATGTTTAACCCATCATTATGCACATGAATTATCTGGTTTCATGAGTATAAAGGTAGGATAAAATTGAGTCTAAGGAAGAATCACAGTTTAAGTCTCACCTGTACACATTTTTGTATGATATTTATATTAGACTTTGGATATTACAGAATAGAGTTGATAGTGTACTGATTTAAGACTTTTGGGATTGCTGAGATAAAAGAAATATATTTTATATGTGATAATGACATTATTTATATTTTGGGAAAGTGGGCAGAATATTGTGAATTGATTACTCATTACTCTACAGTTCATATATGTTGAAGCCCTTGTATCCAGCATGGCTATATTCTGACCCAGTGAGACTAGAATCCTTACAAGAGGAGACATCAAAGACATTGTGTTCTCTCTCTCTCCCTCTCCACCACTCTGTCCCTCATGCTCTTTTAGTTTCTTTCACCACACTTCACTCATACACCAAGCGAAGGCTAAGTTCATTCATAGCCTGAAGGCAGCCATCTATAAACCAGGAACAGAGCCCTTGCTAGAAACTTAATCTTGGACTTCTGGTGAAAAAATAAAGTTTATTGTTTAAATACTTGGTTCATGGTATTTTTTTTATAACTGTCCAACAAGATGAATACTTTTATAGTATTCTTTCATGTATAATTTAGTAATAAAAATTTATAATAATTTGAGAAATCAGAATTAAGCCCAAATTTTGCATAGGAGGAAACTAAAACTCTCATAAGTACTAAAACTGGTTTTATAATGCTATGAATTTTACCTTTGTTCTCTACCTAGAGGAGAAATGAAGGAAATTTTTTAAAATAAAATATTTGGCAGACATGGTACGTAGTTTTCTACCAATGTGAAAAATAATCTTAGGTAGGTAGTCTAATAGGAGATAATATTTATTTTGAATCATGATTTCAGAGATTGGCAGTGTTATAGTGGGATTGTAGCAAGGCCAAATATCATGAGCATATAGTTGAGTAAGCCTCCCTATATTATGGAAGCAAAGAAATATAATAAGGTGGGGAAGGAGTCACATATTCAATATCTCTATGGAGTGTGCACTGCATGAACTAACCTCCTCCAACTAGGAGACTGTGCCTCCTAAGATTTCCACCATATTCAATAGTGACATTAACTGTGGACATGTATTCAGCACATGAGGTTTAGGAGATATTCAAGATCCAAGACATAGTTTGAGAGTTTGTGAATCATAAGTTTTGAATAAAAATGACTCTCAAAAGGAGTAAGATGCCAATTAATTTCCCATATCTAAAACTCCATTTCCAAGTTTGTGGTAGTTTAATGATGATGGTCATGAATAAATTGGAGTAATTCAAAATTAGCAACAGAAAAATCCTCCTTCTCTTGGATTGAACAACATATTTAAAAACTATTAGGAATGAAAAAGCTTATTGGCAAATTTGCTAATAAAAATCATCTTTGAAAACCTACTGATGTATTTACTTCAGAATATTTTTAGCTTCCTAGGTTATGACTAAAATGTTTACATTACTTATTAATCCTGTATGCATATCTATTCATCTCTGAGTATTTGCCTGCTACACATAGTATTTTCACATATTGATTTGAGTATAAATATTTTAGAAGAATTTACTTCAAATTAAAGAATAATAAACAGAAAATTTAAATGTTATCCAAATAGAGATTAATGAGAGTAAGTCATGTGCTAAAGCAAAAGAACTAAGTTGTATAAATTAGCACTAGGAAAGAAGAGGGACAAATGGTAATAAGAAGAAAAAAAAGTGCTTTGTACACTGAGATCTAGATAATATGTAACTAATCATCACAGTATATATTTTTATGTTAAGACATTAAATGTGTAATGTTTATTTCTAGAAAAGTCTTGAATAAAAAATTGCAAATGGCATCACCTTAGATTTTGGAAATTATACTGATTGAATTTAATATAAGACTTTAATCTGTTTTACATTAAGTCTACCACAAAGGCCATATGTATTAACTGATATTTTGTCTAGCAAAGCTGGTGCCCTAGATGCTCCACAAAGACAAACAAACAAACAAACTCCATAGGAAAAGTTAAACCATTAATATTAAAGAAAGTTTACTGTACCTTCAGAGTCCACCTCAGAATATGCACATCAGAATATAAGAGGAAGGAGAAAGGATCTTGTTCTAGAGAGAATTTATGTTTTGCAGAGGAATCTATGCCCTCATCCTGGTCTTAGCAACCTGCTATTGTTCAGTTTGGGAGTATGTACAGCACCAATACACCACAGCCAATCAGGAATCAAAAACTCAGCCCCTGTAAAGCATTAAAGGAATCGAATTTAAAAAGGAAAACAAAAACATTTTATTTGAAAGACAGAAAAGAAGCAGGGAAGAGACAGCTAAGTTGTGAGAAGGCAATAAGCTCCAAAAAGACACAGGACCTGTGGGATCATTTGTTCCTAGATTTTTAGGGTGTCAAAAACCCCTTCCTCCTAGCTGGAATTTGTCATCATTTTATTGGTTCCCTGGGCTCTGCTAGATAGGCCCCAAGTTCTGAGACTCTGAACCCTAGCGCCATTGTCACCTGCACATTTTTAAGAAAGCTTCCTTTGGTTTCCTTATCCTATCAGAATCTTATCTTTAGAATTTCTTGGCTGTTTAGAAGAGGACTTGTATACAAGGTCAAGTTATCAATTATACAAAGGAGCTAGTACATTAATATAGTGCTCCTAAAGTGGGGATATATTTGTATAACTTATATATTAAGAACTTTCTTATAAGTGGCCATCCTTTATTCCTTTGCATTTCATTGGAAGTGGGTGAGGGAAAGCCTTGTTGGTATTGAGTACCTGGCTTTCTTTATGTTCTGTCTACCTCACTCTTGTTAACTGCTTTCTCTAGTGAGAAAAGAGTTAATTACATCAACTCTTTTTAGTCAGGATTAGGCAGGAAGATCAATGGCCCCTTTCCCTGTTTGTAAACCTTTCGCCATATACTGTAAACTTAAGAAACAGGACTCATAGGCTCACCCGCTACACTCTCAAATTGCACTATTATTTTTTGTATACAAAACCTAAAATTTGAGGTTGAATATTTTAAGCTTGTCTTGCTATCTGCTTCTACTTTCCTCTGGGTTTATTCTCTCTGAGTCATTATTTTGGGCTCTTCTTATACATATTATCATGAATCCAGAAAAAAAATCAATTCACGCAGACATTATTAAAATCTCTGTTATTTAGGTAAGGAAAGAAGATTTTAAATTACTCAAAGTTATAAAGAAAATACCAAAATTTTACAAGGACACCTCATTTCAGGAATACTTTTTTGCAAACAATTTAATTTGCAAATAGTGTTTGACATAATTTTATTTTAGTTTGAGAACTCTGCATCAAGTGTTGAACACAGCGTGGCTGCCCTCATTTGAACAGGAATGTGGCTATCTCTTCTAGAATCTTGGAATGAATTAAGTTTATGAACTGAGGTATCACTGTAATTCAAAATATGCAAGAATGCACTTTCTATCTTTTATTTTTCAAAGTTACGTATGATTTAGTAAATCATAATGCAAAATTTTCAGCTGCTTTTTGTTTGACTTAAGGATGTGAATCTGTTTCAGGTGTTCCTACTAAATCCACAGAGAGTCATCTCTAAGTAAAATTAAGATTGTTCATTGTTTTCTTGAAGGTCTCTGGCTTCTTATGTATGTTTTCTCCCATTTCTTTGCAAAATGTTTGTTCTTGTTCTAAGCAACCTATATGTGGTTCAGTTCATATCTTTCTCTTCTTTTTGTTTAACAGTATTGTTAATTTCTAATTAATATGTTGACAATTGTTGTCCAACAATACTATTAATAGAGATAAATTAATACTAGACAGTACAAAAAAGGACTGATACAAGATTTTGGTCTTTCCAAAAAATACTTATGTTTACAAGTTTCATAGAGACAAGACAAATGAATTTATATGGGACTCATTCAAAATGTTTGGATAGAAAAGATACTTCAGGATGTGTAAGATCAGTCCCCTCAGCCATTTCAAAGAGAAGTCAACTATTTTTTCCTGAATTAAGTAAAACTGAGTAATCCTTTTGGGTAAGTATCCTAACGGGAGCAAGTTAGCCACACTTAATCTATTTCAAATTAAAATATATAGCTGATTCAAAAATTAATGTGGACTAACACTACAAAAGTGATAACTAAATACTCTAAGAATATCTTCATAGTTTTACTTCATATACAATGAAGGAATCCAATTTTACAATTAGTTAATATCTAGAATATAGTCTTTCTATGGACTATAATATAACCCAGTAGTACCAAAATGCGGCACCCTTTTCTGTCCATGCTGCATCCTAGTCCATCTATGCCTTGTGACAATCGCTTCTCCAGGAAAAGGACACCGCATGTGGGAATTGGGCGCAGGGATCTTGGAATGCTTTGTACTGATAATTGTAATTTGTGTAGTTCACATGTGTATGTTTTTATGCAACGCTCAATATGGAGTTGAGGGTGGAGACTCCAGGGGGGTTGCTGGAGGTCCTCTAGATAACCCCTTTGTGAGGACTGGTTGTGGGGTTTTGCCTTCTGTGAGTAGTGTGAGAGAGTTTATGCGGGAGCTTTGGGTGGGAGAGCTCATGGAGGAGGATTTGCGGGGTTCCTGTGAGACAACTGCCCTGAGACACTGGACAGGCAGCCAAAGACGGGCAACTAGGACACATATGTTACACCACCGGCTGC
>PVLA01013035.1:0-39672 GCA_004027455.1 Hydrochoerus hydrochaeris | reverse complement strand
TTCATTGGAGGTTGTGACTATAGGGTGGTCTAGAGTCGGGCGGTGGAGGGTGTTTCCTAATATGGGCAGTAGATGCCCAGGGAAGGTACATTCCATAAATTCCTTAAACACCGGATGGGGTTGTTTCTACCTTGCAACCCAGGTTTTCTAGTCAGCTTTATCCTTGTCTGAATTTAACCTAGGCAGCTTTAAACTATAACGGCTCAATTCCCAGAATATTGGGAGGAGATGAGCGGCATGGAGCAGCGTAGACCATGCACTGTTAATAAGAGAAAATTTCTCTTACATAACTAACTCAACTGCCTGTAACATTAAGAATTATTTATTAATTTCACTTAGCATAATTGTAGCAAATAAAATGTACTTAATGTATATAGTGAAATATACAATTAAATTGAAAAAAATGATTATCACAGTTTCTCTGCCCAGCATCACCAAATATTTTGACCTTTCAAGTATTGGGAAAACAAAAAATAAAAACAACTCTCAGCAAATAGCAATGGTATAGGGCATAGTATATCATTCACTGTAATTACCATGTTATCTGTAGGTATTTTGTAGACCACAAAAAGCCTTTTAATTAAAACTATCAATTTCATTCATTTATTTATTTAGGTACTGGGAATTGAACTCACAACCTCACACTTGGCAGGCAGGCGCTTTAGCCATTGAGCTAAATCCCCAGCCCCACAACTATCAATTTCAATAATTGTGCTCATAGCATTGCATGGTTGACAACTGTAGATTTTTTTTTTTTGTACCAGGGATTGAACTCATGACCTTGTGCTAACCAGGCAGGTGCTTAGACCACTGAGCTAAATCCCCAACCCCAACAAATTTAGATTCTAAATATGACTATTACCAATGTTTAATTGCCATTGAAATATTTAATTAAAAATCTTCTTAATCTACATCTTCACAAATGAAATTATTTTCTTTCCTTGAAGCTTAATTTTTTTTTTTTTTTAGGTACCAGAGATCAAACCCAGCACTTGCCAGGCAGGTGCTTCTGCCTGTTGAGCTAAATCTCCAGCCCCTATTAATATTATTAAATGCATAAACATCATTTATCCATTTAAATAGTATTGTGATTTTATTTTAGGAGGTCAAGGTAGACAGAAAGTGATATACAGTCAGAGAGGAACTAGAACCTCAAAGGAGTCAATGTGAAAAACTAAATACAAAAATCACTGCTAGAGGGGACGGGGGTTTAGCTCAGCAGCATAAGTGCCTGCTTGGAAAACACAAGGTCCTGAGTTTGATCCCCAGTACAAAAAAAAAA
The DNA here is from genome assembly GCA_004027455.1 of Hydrochoerus hydrochaeris. NCBI lineage: Eukaryota > Metazoa > Chordata > Mammalia > Rodentia > Hydrochaeridae > Hydrochoerus > Hydrochoerus hydrochaeris. The sequence goes on along the minus strand of PVLA01013035.1, from coordinate 38,390 downwards.
ATCACTGCTAGAGGCACAGCTGCAGAAAGCCAGACCTGAAGGTGAAGATGCAGTGACAATGTCTACAGGCCTCCTGAAGAGAAAAACAATAGTTTGAAATGTACTACAGTTACCACCACCTCCTCCAGGAAGTCCTGATAGGCATCAATTCCCACAAAATGCCTTTGCTCTTTCCACATACCTTTCTGGTGACTTGTTCCCCTCTTGAATAATATTAGTTAAGCAACTATAAGCTTATAGGTTGATTGTAGTTTGAGACCCACATTGTACCCACATTGTGACTTTGCTGTATAAATTACCCCTGACAATAGGTCTCTGTGGCCAAAACACTGAAGACCCTTCCTGAAAATCCAGGGCTATTCTTCTCTCTTTTTTTCAAAGAAAACTTTTTGAACTTCTTTTGGTTTGTGACTTCATTCCTCAATGTTGTGAGCCAACAAACTTGGCGCATTTGACATTAAACAGGGCAGGATTTGCTGGGCCATGGTGGTGCGTGCCTAAAATAATCGCAGCATTTGGGAGGCTGAGGCAGGAGGATCATTGTGAGTTCAAGACCAGACTGGGCTACTGTTGTACCCCAAAAGGCTGCATCCCAAAATAAAATGAAAATTGTAAAAAGGCAAAAAGAATAAAAAGGCCAAGACATCTTGGAGGAAAAAGAAAAGAGCGCTTTATTATTTATCCTGGTATCCAGTGACACAGAGTGAGGGTGGAATTTACACTGCTGTGCAACTAGGCTAAGATTTGGGGTGGCTTATAAAGGGAAAAACCACAAAGGTGGGGAGAACCACACCTGTGCATCCCTGAGGAAACAGGACATCCTGTTGTTTGCCTAGGGTCAAAGTACAGAGGTTTGTGGCTAGTCTATTACAGGAATACATTATGCATGCAGTCAGTGGGCATTAAGGAAAGAACACAATTACTGGAGTCACAAGAAGTACAAAGTATGATTTGGGACAATGGTTGCAGTTTAGGTCAAAGGGTGTGGCACATACAGAACAGAATGGTGGCACTTGAGTTAGATTGCAACAGCTACAAAGTGAGATCAAGGCCTGCCTGAACTAAATAGAGAGAGCCTGTCTCAAAAAAGCAAACAAACAAACAAACAAACAAAAGAAAAAAACAGGACAGGATTATATTTCTCCTATTTCAATTTGAATATTGTTGTATTCTAACTCTTAGCGCTGCCATTCTTTTACCACCTGTCGGCTCCACCTGCAGCACCACCAGCACTGCCGGAAGAAGAACCTTCTCGTCATCCACCGAGCCCTATCCGGAGGACCAGGAGCCGACCACACCTGGAGTCATCAGACTCCTCCTCCACTGCACCCCACTCCCGTGCTTTGCCCCTTGCGGGAGATGCCCAACTCTAAGCCCTCATTTTTGTCTATGTTCCTTTCTCTACTTCCTATCTATATAATTGAGGAAAGGGCAAAACCCACCGTTCTCTAAAGACCCCCAAAGTCTCATTTCTCTCTTAAAATCCATTTTCTCCACCCATCATCCCACTTGGGATGATTGTCAGCAGATACTGTGGGTGTTATTCACCGCCAAGGAGAGAGAGTGCATTCGGGCATTGGGACGAAGGGCAGTGCTGGATCCAGATGGAAATTCGTCCTTGGACCCAGATCGCCTGAACTAGAATTTCCCTTTGTCTTGACCTGACTGGAACCCCAACACCAAGGAAGGTAGGGAGGCTCTAGCCCAGTATCACCAGTTGTTCCTTAGAGCCCTCAGAAGTGCCTCCAAGAAACCCACAAACTTGTCCAACGTTTCAGAGGTAAGACAATTGGTTCATGAATCTCTATTGGGTAATCTAGAGTGGTTATTGGAGGCCTATCGTATTTATACACCCATAGACCTGGTCGCACCTGAAAATGCAAGGGTATTAATGTTGCCCTTGTTATCAATCAGCCCCAGATGTTTAAAAACCTTGAGGGATTTGAAGGGATGCCCCTTAGTCAGCTCATAGAAATTGCTCATAAAGTATTTGATAATTGGGAGAGCTGGCAGGAGATCAATGGTAAAAAAGTAACCAAGGTGCTGGAAATCTTAAGTACAAGAGTCAGATAGCAAAGACAAGCATGACAAAAGAGGCAAGGAGCGCCCTCCAGAGAAATGGGACATTGCCATAGAAATTGCCCCAGACTAAATGTGAAAAGAGAAAAAGATGCAAAGATTCTATTATCCCAAGATTGAGGGGGGGGTCAGGACTCTGCTGCCCCCCTTGAGCCCAGGCTAACCTTACAGGGGGGGGCAACCCACTGATTTTCTGGTAGACTCAGGAGTGGCTCATTCTGTTTTGACACAGACATTAGGGACTCTGACAAAAAAGAAACTGAAAGTATTAGGAGCCACTGGTACTGAAAAGGTCTATACGAAAATACAAGCCTGGCTTGCCAGACCTGGGCAGAAGACTATCTCTCATGAGTTTCTCTGGGTACCAGAGTGTCCAGATCCCCTTTGAGGGTGGGACCTTTTACACAGACTAAAGGTCCAACTCAGTTTTGAAGCAGTGGCTCCAACCGTGATGCAAGGCTCTGAAGCACCTGCACTGGATTTGCCTGATTTACACGAGCCCTTCTCTCTATGTTGATAAAAAAGGGAACATAGCTAAAGGAGTATTAACTCAATTTTGGGACCTTGGCAACATCCAGTGGCCTATGTATCCAAGAGACTTGATAATGTGGCCGCTGGGTGGCTTCCCTCTCTGCGAATAGTAGCTGCAGTGGCCTTACAGGTAAAGGAAGCCCAAAAGTTGACTTTTGGACAGAAGCTTATTGTTGTTCCCTCACACTCCCTGGAGACTCTAATCATGGCTCCACTGAGCTGATGGCTGTCCAATGCCAGGATTATGCATTATCAGGCCCTACTTCTAGACCCTGCCTCCACTGGTTACAAGACAACTGCAGTGTTAAATTCTGCTATGTTTCTGCCTGATGGTGATCCTTCTGTATCTCTCCATGACTGTTCTGAGGTAATTGTTCACCTCCAAAGTCTTTGACAAGATTTGACTGGTGAGACCTTGCCTGAGGCCCCCTCGTACTTCTCTGATGGTAGTAGCTATATCCATCAAGGTAAAAGAGTTGCAGGCACAGCAGTTATTACTGAATCCCAAGTTTTGTGGGAGCAAGCCTTGGAGCCAGGTACATCTGTTCAAAAGGCTGAACTTATTGCTCTCATTGAGGTTCCCAAACCGGCAGAAGGGAAGCAAGTCAATATCTATACTGACAGCAGATATGCATTTACAATGGCACATGTCCATGGAACCATTTATCAAAAACAGGGCCTGTTGACCTCTGGGGGACAAAAGACTAAAAATGCCCCCCAGATGCTTGATCTACTGGCCGCCATCTGGATGCCAGAAAAAGGTGCAATTATACATTTTGGGGCCCATGATCCTGTTATGAGGGAAAACAACTTGGCAGATGCCAAAGCCCGAAAGAGAGCTGCAAAATCAGTGGGGACTGAGACGGCCCCGACATTATTGTTGATTCCTCCCACTTTGTCGGAACCTGTGTATACTCACAAGGACCTCCATCCAGCAACCCAGCTCCAAGCCAAGCCCAATATCCCTGGAGGCTGGTATCAGCTGCCCAACAAGCAAGTCCTATTGCCAGAGGCACTCAGGAGGGAACTTATTTTGCAGGCTCATAGGTCAACTCATTTGGGAGGATCAAAACTGGCTGATCTCTTTCAGAATGATATTTTATTCCTCAATTGTCCAAGCTTGCCCAGTCTGCAAGCCTCAGATGCCCACAATGTCAACTTGTAAATCCAAAGCAACAACTGCCGATTGAGACAAAGCGTTTTTGAGGAACCATGCCAGGAGAACATTGGGAAATAGACTTTACTGAAATGGGAAAGCCGTGGCTATAAGGACATAAATAGTTGTTGGTAATGGTAGACACTTTCACTGGCTGGGTAGAAGCATACCCTACCATGTCAGAGTCAGCTCTCATAGTAGTAAAAAAAACTTATATGAGATTATACACCAATTCGGCTTGCCTTTATCTTATGGGGTCCGATAATGGCCTGGCTTTCATAGCCCAAGTGATCCAAAAGTTAACTCAGGCTTTACATATTGATTGGAAACTTCATTGCATGTACCAGCCTCAAAGCTCAAGACAAGTAGAAAGGATGAGTAGGACTATAAAAAATGGTGAAAACTAAAATGGCCTTAGAAACTGGCAAAAACTGGGTGAGTCTCCTTCCTTTTGCCCTCTTGTGTGAGTGTTGTACTCCCTATGTTGCTGGAATTTCCCCTTTTGAAATACTATATGAAAGACCTCCACCCCTCATCCCTAAGATATCTGAGAAAAAGCTTGATGATCTTGCTAACCAGGACCTTATTAAGTCCCTCCAGGCAATTCAGCCCATCCTGACTTCAACTCACTGCTTATTCAGACAACAGCACCCAGCACCTGAGGCCTCTTCAAGGGACGACCAACCTGCTGCTGACCCCAGAATGTTAGTCCTCATCAAACAGCAACACCAGGAATCCCTCGAGCCTCACTGGGAGGGACCCTATACCATGGTCCTCAGCCCCCCAACTGCAATCAGGGTCACTGGAAAGCCTGCCTGGATTCACTACACGCACATCAAACTGGTCATGACATCCAACGATGACCACCCTCCAGATAAATGGACTGTGCAGCCCTAAGGACCCTTTAAAGCTTAAGATAACTGTAATGGTGCAATGATGATTTAGAAATGAAAGCCAATCAATCAAGAGTGAAGGAGTTTTATTGCCAAGCCTGGCGATGCAGTCTCTGTTGATTGATCTCGAGACTGCGCGCCTAACAACTAAGGGTGGTCACCTTTATAGTGGGTATGGGGAGGACAAGATTAGCAATGATTGATGAATTCTGGGTGGTAAGAACACGGGGAGAAAGTTGGTTGGTTATTGAGGGGGGCAAGCGAAGAGTCAGTTTGGGGAAAAGGAAACTTATGAAACAGAAACTTAAGTAGGAAACAGAAACTTAATTTTAAAATGGCGCATGCAGAACAAGATGGGGGCACATTTGGTTAATCAATGGTCTGAGCATTACATTCCCCTCTGATGTTGTGACTTGAGCCAATTCCTTGGCTCATTTAGCGAGGGAGAAGCTCATATTGAGTCCTCAGGACCAGTAGCCAAGTGCTCCGCATCTGCTCAGTGATGAAGATGCGTAAGCAATTTATGATACAGGGTCCTATAGTGGCGACTAAAAGGAGCATACATAAAGGCCCTAACAAGGGATGGAGGTAAGGGAGAATGCCATTCCAAGCACTCCAAAAGGGGTTATCATATAATTGTTTCTTTCTTTTGATTAGGTCATCTTGTAAATTTTTAATCTTATCTCTAACAATACCAGATTTGTTTGCATAGAAACAGCATCTCTCTTGTAACGCTAAACAAATGCCTCCTTGGTCTGGTCTGGCTCCAGTTTGTGACTGTGCTACCTGGGCTTTTACAAAAAGAGAGTGTCTCTACCTCCACTGAAGTCTTAGAATTATAGGGCACTCCCTGGATGCATGTTACCCCTTTTTCAAAATGGACAGGCCGTATTTTAAGGGGAATATTTAATTTACAACTGGTATCAGCATTTTGTGCTACTGTTAGGTTTGCAGGTAAGGCAAGGGGTCTATGGGTTCCCTGGGCTAGGCATAACCAGTAGTTACTTGCTAGATTGGGATTTGTCAGGTTTAGGGCTCTATGGGTGGTTTGAAGTAAGTCGAGTCTGAGGGTCCAAACTTACTTCTTTGGGTCTAGGCAAAACTAGAGGATGGTAAAGAATCTTAGGTGTGAGCTCCTCAATCCATTTTTTAATTAGTTGTTCTCTAGCAATGTCTTGGGGTCCTCCCTCATCCGATACGTGAAGGGGTGCTTTCTTATTCCAACAAACATTGTGATCCCGGGTTCCGTTACATCCAGCAATAGCATATTTGTTGGATGGTCCCAAAATACGGGGCTGTATGTCCCAATCTCCTCCCATAGTACCCCTGTGAGTAAATTTGAAGATGGCTGTAAAGTGAGTCTTGCCACCAGCTGAGCACTCTTATACCTCATCATAACAGCTTGAGTGCATGGCTTCCTGGAAAGTGGTACATGGGCATTGGGTTTTTGCAGTAAATTTCATTTTAGGCTTGTTGGCACACATCCAACTCTGAGAAGACCCCGTTATTCCCCTTTGGATTTGGAGGTAGGCCATTTTGTTTCCACAGTCTACACTCTGGGTATATGAGCCAGTGAATTGACCCGAGACAAAGGTGCCCCCTTTACAGTCACAAAGGTTTCCATAAGCTACTCTTAGGGCTGCCCTAGGGTCACCCAGTGGCCCAAAACCTCCCCATGCTTGCAACAACAGTTCTAAAGAAACAACCACAACTAGAGGATTCATTGTGGGAGGACTTAAGCATTACTCTTGGTTAATTTTATCTTTAGGGGGTTACCAGTCTGTTGCACAGTCCACTTATCTCGGGATTTTTCTCCTGTGGTGTCGACCTGTTTTACGTGAGAGTGGTGGATCCAGGCAGTCTTTCCAGCTATCTTAACCACTGTTGGCGTGCTGAATACCACAGTGAAAGGTCCTTCCCAGCGGGGCTCAAGGGACTCTCGATGGTGTCGTCGAATCAGAACCAACGCCCCGGGATCGATGGACGGGTGGAGATGAGTCTTCTCAGAAGGGGTTGGGTGCTTCTGTCTGAACAGCTGATGGATGGAAGTCAATATGGGTTGAAGTGTCTGCAGGGACTTAATAAGATCTTGGTTAGTGAGTTCAGCTAACTTGTTTTCCGAGAGCCTAGGAATTAAGGGAGGTGGGTGACCATAAAGGGTTTCAAAGAGGGTTATTCCAGCAATGTAGGGAGTACAGCGGGCTCTCAGAAGGGCAAAAGGAAGGAGGCTTACCCAATTGTCGCCAGTTTGTAGGATCAGTTTGGTAAGTGTTTCCTTTAGAGTTTGGTTCATCCGTTCCACTTGCCTAGAACTTTGTGGTCGATATGCACAATGCAGTTTCCAATCGATTTTTAGGAGCTGGGCAAGCTTTTGGGTAACTTGGGCTATGAAAGCCGGGCCATTGTCGGACCCCATAGATAAGGGTAGGCCAAATTGATGGATTATTTCATATAGGAGCCTTTTGACTACCACTAAAGCTGACTCAGACTTGGTAGGATATGCCTCTACCCAGCCAGTGAAGGTATCAACTAACACCAGCAAGTATCGATGTCCCTGGAGGCCAGGTTTTTTTATTTCAGTAAAGTCAACTTCCCAATGTTCACCTGGATTTGTCCCCTTATATCTGATAGTTTCCAAGTCTTGATGCCTCTTTGGGTTAACCTGCTGACATTGTGGGCATCTAGAGCTGATGGAAGTGGTCAACTTGGTCAGGTGGGGAACGAAAAATCTACTTCTAAATAGCTCAGCAAGCTTTGTTCCCCCTAGATGAGTAGACTGGTGAGTCTGGTGGATCAGTTCTCATCCTAATGCTTAGGGCAGTAACACTCATTTGTCGGGTAACTGGAACCATCCTCCTGGGAGGTTAGGTTTTGCTTTTAACTGGGCAGCCAAATGACGGTCCTTTTGGATATAGACCGGTTCCGGCAAGGTCTGAGTGGTCAACAATAAAGCTGCTGCATCCTCAGTGGTCCCCTCTGATGTAGTGGCTATTTCTCAAGCTGTGTGGTCAGCCAAATTGTTTCCTCATATGATTGGATCATCCCCTTTTTGGTGGGCCTTGCAATGGATGATAGCCACTCGTTGTGGTAGCCATATGGCTGCCAAGAGGTCCAGGATCTGGGGAGCATTTTTGATCTTTGATCCTGCTGAGGTTAGGAGACCTCTTTGCTGATATATGGCCCCATGGACATGGACAGTGGCAAAGGCATACCTGCTATCCGTATAGATGTTTGCCTTTTTTCTGGCTGCTATCTTTAGGGCTTCAGTTAAGGCAATGAGTTCTGCCCGCTGGGCTGAGGTCCCAGGATCTAACCTTTTGGCCCAAAGTACCTTAGTCTCAGTGGTCACCACTGTCCCTGCCACTCCCTTACCTTCCCAGATGAAACTACTTCTGTCAGTAAAGTAGTTTGGAGCGTCGCTCAAAGGAAGGTCAGACAGATCAGCTCGAAGGTTTTGTTGTTCCTCAATGAGATCAGTGCACTGATGGAGGGGAACTGTAGAGTCATCATCAGGCATAAGAGTGGCAGGGTTTAAGGCTGAGGATGTTTTGAACACTACTGAGTCTGGATCTAGGAGCAGGGCTTGGTAATGTAGGATCCTGGCATTGGATAGCCACTTTTCAGGTGGGGTCTTGATAAAGTCTCGAGGCAGTGAGAGGTTACTATGGTGAGCCTTTGTCCAAACATGAGCTTTTTGGCTTCCTTTAAGAGTAAGGTTACTGCTGCCAGAATTCTGAGACAAGGTGGCCATCCTCCAGCTACAGGGTCAAGCTTCTTTGAGAGGTAAGCTATAGGTCGTTGCCAGGGTCCTAGTTCTTGTGTTAAGACCCCTTTGGCAACACCTCGTTGCTCACTAACATATAAGGTGAAGGGTTTGGTCACGTTTGGGAGTCCCAAGGCTGGAGCCTGGGTTAAGGCTCGCTTAAGTTGGCAGAAGGCCTCATCACAATCATTAGTCCATTCCAGGGGTCTTTGGGTATCTCCCTTCAGGGAATCATACAGGGGTTTAGCCATCTCTGTGAAGTCTAAGAGTCTTCACAGAGATGGCTACAGTATCCCACTGCTCCCAAGAACTCATGTACCTGTTTTTTAGTCCTTGGGGTGGGGATTTGCAATATGGCCTGGACTCTCTGGTTAGATGGGGCCCTTTTGCCTTCATGTAACTTACAGCCCAAATAGCTTACAGTACTCTGTCATAATTGTGCCTTTTTAGCTGAGACTCTGTACCCCAGCTGACCCAAAGTCATCAGCAGCTGCTTGGTGGCCTGTAAGCACAGTTCATAAGTAGGGGAGGCTATCAGCAAATCATCCACATACTGTAAGAGTGTGATCTCTGGGTGGCACTCCCTGAATCCCAGTAGGTCCCTAGCTAGTGTTTCATCAAAGAGGGTGGGGGCATTCTTGAACCCTTGTGGCAATCGAGTCCACATTAACTGTTCAGTGACCCCTGAATCAGGATCTGTCCATTCAAAAGCAAAGATAGGTTGACTTACCAGAGCAATCAGCAAGGTAAAGAAGGCGTCTTTGAGATCCAGCACTGAATGTCAAGTGCAGTCTGGATTAAGTTGGCTCAGCAAGGTGTAAGGGTTAGGAACAGTAGGATGTAAGGTTACCACTCACCTGTTGACTTCCCGTAGATCTTGTACTGGGCAATAGTCTGGTGTGCCTGGTTTCTGTACTGGAAGCAAGGGTGTATTCCAGGGAGAAACACAAGGAACCAAGATGCCATTTTCTTTTAGTCTCTGAACGTGAGTCTTAATTCCTTTTCAGGCAGGGAGGCTGATGGGGTATTGTCACAGTCTGATGGGGGTAGCCTGTGGCAATAGTTCTATAACCAAAGGTACCTGGTTTACAGCCAGCCCAGGAGGATTATTTTTGGCCCAGACCTTGGGAACAGCTTTTTGCCATTGAGGTAGCAACTCATTATTGATTGAGACTGGGTCTTTGTCTTCTATTAAGAGATGTCTTTTGCCCTCTGGGTCGAGGCCCATTACCTGAATTGCCTTTCCTACATGTGACTCTGTGCTCAATTTCAATTCGGGTTTATCAGTCTGGAAGTCAATTTGCACTTTAACTTATGGAGCAGGTCTCTCCCTAAAAGTAGACCTGGGTATTCAGGGACCCACAGAAATTCATGGTGAGTTACTTTGTGGCCCAGGCGAGCTACACTAGCAACCATCTTAGGGTAAGATTTGCATCCTCCTGTGGCTCCAATTACATTTACCTTGTCTTCTGAAAGTTCTCCCAGGGGAGTGGTCAGGACTGAATAAGTGGCTCCTGTATCTACTAGGAAATCCACAGATTGCCCCCCAACTTGAAGAGTTATCTGGGGCTTGGGGGGTGGTGGCGAGCCCTGACACCCTCATAGTTGGGATGTTAGCATCTTAGCATCCCGTTTTAATCTTTCTTTTAACCTTGGGCAATCTTTGCACCAATGACCTGTCTCCTTACAGTAAGCGCACTGGTTTTTATCTAAGGGGGAGCGTTGCCCCCTAGTTTCACTCTTGGGTTTCTTGTCATCCCTTTTGGTCTCTCTTTCACAGAGTAATTCAAGGACTTTAGTCATCTTTTTGTTGGTTGTCTCCTGTAGATTTTCACAGTTCTCAAAAACCTTAAGTGCAATCTCAATTAGCTGGGAAAGAGACATTCCTTCAAACCCTTCTAATTTCTGCAATTTGCACCTAATGTCCAGGGCCAACTGGGACACGAAGGCGATGTTGGCCCTAGCATTCTCAGGGGCCAACGGATCGATGGGAGTATATAACCGGTAGGCCTCCAGGAGGCACCCGAGGAACGTGGCTGGCGACTCCTCTGCCAATTGTCTTACCTCAGTCACTCTTGACAAATTAGTAGGCTTCTTAGCAGCCACTCAAATGGCATCTAGAAGCCTCTGGTGATATTGTTCTAGAGCCTCCTTACCTTTATCAGTGTTGGGATCCCAAAAACATGCTCTATTCTCTGGAGGTCAGCTGTAGGATGCCCCTTTTACCCAGGGCGAGGACACATAAACGTTCCTCTGCAGTGAAAAGGACTTGGAGTATCTGCTGGCAGTTGTCCCAAGTGGGACAATGAGTAAAAAAGATGGACTCGAGTAGGTTTATTAAACTATCAGGATCTTTAGAGAAAGGAGGGTTTTGACTTTTCCAACTGTATAGATCAGAAGTGGAAAAAGGGGCATAGACAAACATAGAGCCTCCACCCTGCATTGGCATCTCTCACAAGGGGAAGAGGGGGACTGTTTATGGGGCCTGGTTAATAACTGAGTATAATACTGGTGAGATGTTGGCAACTAATGCAACTGTCCAGGGTGTTGTAACCCTAGACCTTTGATTTCTACTGAATAGGGCCCCCACTGATGGTTTACAACTATCCAAGAATGTAAAGGGACATCAAATGCAGTCAAGCTTCCAAAGATCTGGGGTAGTTTTTCCTTTATTTTATTTTTAATGGCAGCTAAAAGTATTCAGATTACAGTTAAGTTGTGGCCTTTTAAAAAAGATATTTTCTTGGACTATTTAGAACATGCAAGCCTCATATTTTTAATCAGATGAAATATGTATGAAATTAATGAGTTTTTCTGATTGTAGATTCATCATGACTTTTCAGTACTATCAATTGTGATATTTACAGTGTATGCTAAAATTCAGAATTTTCCAAATACTGAAATTCTACCAGCATTCTTTGTTAAGCTTTGCACTCAAATTTAAAATTTTTATATTGTCACTTAAAATTTGCATAAAATATGTTTGAAGTATTTCAAATTTACAGTGAAGTGTAGCATTTTAAGGTAGTGAAAACACATGGGATGATTCATGAAAGAAAATCACTTCAAGGATTTTATTGAAAGTTTTAATGTTGTCTGAAAAGCAAGATGAAGGAAATTGACTGGTAATAAGTAAAAAAAAGAGGGACATAGAAAGTGGTTTTGTCTTCAAGTAAAATGTCTGGCTTTGCCAGAATGTGAAAGAAGATAGGAAAAGCTCAACTTGAAGGTGTGTAGTAAGTTGTAGAAAGATTGAAGAGATGTGAATATTATTTCCCTTTTTTTATAGTAACTGCCAGTAACAGGTTTGAAAAGAAACAAATCTGTTCAGAATTTGACAGTATTAGATAAGTTTTGGTAGGTTTATTCATAAGACTGGCGAACCCTTACTGCAAAATGTTTCCATTAAAATGAGATTATACTCTCAGTATTGTTCATACTCACCCAAGAAGAAATTCTTGTTATGCTTGGAAATGTATTACTTGAAATTGAGATGGCTAGATCAATAGGATTAAGTATATCTAGTTTCATAGTAAGAGACCAAAACTATAGACACTGCACTCATTAACCAAGACCTAGCTAGCCTTGGCGTCTCTGTATTTAAATTAAAAGATTCTCTAAGCTCCTTAGCTGAAATGGTTTTACAAAACCACAGAGGCTTGGACCTTCTTTTTCTAAAAGAGGGAGGTCTCTGTTTGGCCTTAGGGAAAACCTGTTGCTTATATACAAACCACTCAGGAGTTATTAGACAAAATATGGTTACCCTTAAAAAATGCCTACAGGAAAGGGAATGAGCTCAACTGACAGAACAAAATTGGTTTGAATGTTGGTTCTCATTCTCCCCTTGGTGGTCCATCCTCATACCAGCATCCATAGGACCCCTAATAGTGCTTTTAGTGGATGTAACTATCAGTCCCTATATCATAAATAAACTGGTATCTTATGTAAAAGGCCGAATATAAGCTGTCAAGCTGATGATCTTAGCTACCCAGGGTTATGAGCTAGTACCTGTAGATTCAACTATGAGCCAATGATTTGGCTCACTGACAAAAATCAATGGGGAATGTTGTAATCTAACTCAAATGCCACCATTCTGTTCTGTATGTGCCACGCCTTTTGACCTAAACTGTAACCATTGTCCCAAACCGCACTTTGTACTTCTCATGACTCCAGTAATTGTGTTCCTCCCTTAATGCCCACGGCCTGCATGCATAATATATTCCTGGAATAGACTAGCCACAAACCTCTGTACTTTGACCCTAGACAAACAACAGGATATCCTGTTTCCTCAGGAATGCACAGGTGGTTCCCCCCACCTTTGCGGTTTTTCCCTTTATAAACCACCCCAAATCTTAGCCTAGTTGCACAGCAGTGTAAATTCCATCCTCACACTGTGTCGCTGGATGCCAGCCTAAATATTAAAGTGCTCTTTTCTTTTTCCTCCAAGATGTCTTGGCCTTTTTATTCTTTTTGCCTTTTTACAATTTTCATTTAATTTTGGGGTGCAGCCTTTTGGGGTACAACAGATAATAGGAAATCAACAATGGCTAACATAATGCCTCTTGTTACCTTCAAAATTGCTGCCATAGGAGTTGGGGATTTAGCTCATGGCGTAAGTGCCTGCCTGGCAAGTGTGAGGCCATGAATTCAATCTCCATTATCAAAAAAAAGTTGCTGCCCATACCACCATATATAATAAGATCAAACAAAACAAGACAAAATAAAACCAATTAAAACAGAATATTTAATAAAACAAGACAATAAACTGGAACAAAACAGTGAGAACAGTATTGTATTTCAAAAACAAGACATAAGGAAATCCCCCATATTTGTTAAATTTCATATTGTTATCCTCTTAATACATGCTTTAGACTACTAGCCTTAGGCCTGCAAAGTCAATCAAGTAACACAAGGATTAATTTATTTTTGTACCTCAGTTGCTATCAACTCAGCCTGTCCTCTGAACCAGCTAGGTGCTTGGGGGTGAGAGGAGGTGATTGTGGTGTTTGTCTCCCAGCCCACGCACTGGTTAGCTCACAGGAAGAGCAAGTTACTGGAAAGTTGTGTCATGCAAGAGGATTTGGCATTGGTGAACCAAAAAAATAAAGTGGAAAAGAGCAACTTCTGTATACATGAATTATCTTAGACAGATAATGCTTGATGCTTGGTGCTGTCATCATCCAAGAACATCAGATTCCAGTGCTCAGTCTTTAAAACAGACACTTATTAGGTTTCTTGTTAGGGTCTTTACATAGACCCCAAACCCCAAACATGTGTATGGTAAAGGCTCAAAGGAATGAGACACATCCCATGGTCTTTAGGGCTGAAGGAGTGAGATCCTTGGCAGAGCTCATAACTCTGCTGGCCAGCTGGCCAACTGATGCTGGCAGGAGTTGAGTGGACAATGGAGGAAACCTGAACAGGATCTCGGGACCCCTCAGAGCAACAGCCAATGCTAATTAAGGAGAACTATCCCCACAAAGTCTCTAGGTGGCCTCATTTGTGGCCTATCTTGCCCCCTGAGGCATCTCCTCATTCTCAGTTCACTCATGCCTGGGTCACGCCACACCTCTGCATGAGAATTCAGCTTCAATGGCTCCAAAATATCCCTCTTTTTTGTTCTGTTGATATGCAGGATAGGTGGCCAGCTGAAGCTGGAGAAGCTGTGATAGGGGAACTCCCACAATTTAAACTCTGCATAGTCCATCAATTCATTACAGTAGTCAGTTACCTGCATAGTCAGCAATTTTCAGAGGGTGTTAATGATCTGAGCTTTCCCTACTACCAACATTTCACATTGCATTATACCTCCAGAGGCCTTACTTTTCTGCAGGAGGTCCAAGACCAAGCTAAGGTGAGATCTGCATTAAATACAAACAGTTTCTTTCTTCCTATCAAGGTCAGTTAGATCTCCTCAGGAGTTATCTTGGAACTATGCATAGCACCTCTTGGCTCTTCTGTCGATGTCAGCCACCCGGAAGAGTCATGGTCATTGCTTGACCAAGTTGCCTTCTGGGAAAGCTTGGGAGATTTTTCTCCTGGTGACTCTCCTTAGACACACCTTACATCAAAGATCACTTTCTTCTGTGGTCTCATCATCTTCTTGATCAGAAGACTAGAGACTCACTGAGTATCTTAGGATGATGCAAACAGAGGTTCTTTTATGCCCTGGGTCTTCACTGACTTTGAAGGACTGGGTCCAAAATATTGGCTATCCTTTTAGCCCATCTGTCTCTAATTTTTGGTGTCTAAACCTCAGCTGTTGAACATCTGGAAGAAAAGATTGATAACAATACAGTATATTAGAGGTAGTAAGCTTAACACAACTATCTTATCTAAACATAAAGCACCTTAGGACATTAAATGAAGCCTATTTTCTACTATCCATGGATATTTTAATTTTGAATACCTACAGTGTTAACAGTTACATATTTTACATCGTAAATCAGAAATTGAAACCATACATATTATTGTATCATGATAATCATGACATTCTTACAATAATCCAAATTTCTGTTTTGACATAAATATCCCTTCTAGTCAATCACCCTTATCTGATACTCAAGATGTTTCTATCCAACTTATTGACCTTTAGTGGAATGTGAATCTCACAAGTCTTTGGTACCAGCAGAGGTCTGAACATGAAAGAGAAGTCTATTATCAAAACTAATCCCTGTTTTACAACCTGGGAGACCTATGCATCCAGAACCATGAATATATCCACTATATCATGAAGTTGATAGCAATCAACTGTCATAGTCATATGAAACCTTTGCACAGGCATTTTCAAACCAAAAACTTATTGTATTATTTCTTTTGGATAATGACCAATGTGAATATATAACAATAACATATTTTACAACTGTTAGTTGGAGTGTATCTTACAAGGCCATGGAGATTATTGGGGCCTCCAATCAGTAAATAAGAACTGGTTAAAAATGTTACCAGGCAGCTGCTTTCTTATTTATCAATAAGAGTTCTGTCAAACAACCCTAACCCCAAGGGATTTTGTTATTTATCCTACTATTTTTATTTATCCTAATATTATTTTCCTTTTCTAAAAATCAGACTTTCAAGTTCATGATAATTAACATAGTACACATAAATACACAATCTTTGTGTCATTCGGACCAACCAGCAACCAAGGTGAAAGCATGCTTTCTAAATTCATAACCCAAATGAATTTTTGATCAAATGATCCAAAAATGAAAAAGGAAAAAAGTATTGAGTTCAAAATAAAAGGAACAGATGTTCACAGAGCAGGCAAATGAACAAACATAGACAGATGATCTGTACAGATTCTCAAACAAACACAGAAACAAGCAGACTGTCAGGATCCATGAGAACTCTCCAAGTTTCTCTGGGTCTGTTTATGTACTCATACCATGTCCATTTGCTGAACTAGCTCACCTCCTACACACCGTGCTCTCAGAGCATATCCCAGGTGTTATGTGTCACTTGGGCACTCTTGTAAGGGTATTTTTGCTTTTTGCTCCACACATGTGAATGGTCACTAGCTCAGTAACTCCTAGCAACTGCTTACAAACAGACTGGACAAATAGACAACAGATACACAGATGGATGGACAAACACCTTACAAAATCAGAGAACACTCAAACATATCCTTAACCAAACTGAACTACAATAATTTTTTGCAAATTTAGAATCTGTAACTATAATCTGACCAGTCAGATTTGTTATAGACCAATTAGCAGAGATCTCACATAAAAGGATCTTGGACATGACTGCAGGGGTTCTGCAGGTAAAGAGAAAATAAAGGGACATATACACCAAGGATCAGCAAGAAGGCTTCTGCCCAGCCAGCATAAACAAGCAGCTTTCATTCAAAATACCACCAGACCAGTGGGGTAAATGTAACCATTCAACAATAAATACCTTGCTGCTCTGGATGGCAACAAGAGCTTCTGTGGGCCAAGGGGATGAATCAAAAATGAGCAAGGAGAGACGGCAGTGCTTTGGGGACTTGATATACCAAAACTGTGGTAGTGTGTGAGGGCTTGCTGTAAAGGAGGAGAGTCAGAGACCACATCAGCTGAATCTGTGTGACCCCATAAAGCATCAAATAAAGCAGTTGAAACCTCAAAAGGAAAGGTTGTCAATAGCTAAAGCTAATAGCCAAGCAGAAGCCACCACAGTAGAGCCAAATGCTTGATTTCCATGAGTAACATCAGGAGCTTTAGAGGAGATATAAGGCAAGACAATTAGTTGAGCTACAGATTCAAAAACATTTAGTTGAACGGGCAAGAGAGACCATAATTGAAGCAACAATACTCAGTATAACCAGCGTGCAAACTTTCAAAGTGGGGCTCTTGTCCTTGTTGACACAAAAGAAAAACAATTAATTCCCCATGTTGCTTAGCCTCCTGGGCTAGCCTTTGAATGGGAGTTAGAACCAGTGGGGAGTTGCCCAAAGGTTTTACAGGGTTCAAATCTTGTGGCAGCAGCAGTGAGGGGGCAAAAACATATGGGGTAGATGTAGAAACAACAGAAGCAGTCCACTCAGGAAAACTGGGAAGCCGACCATCCGGTGTTTCATCTGCCTGCCCGCTAAATGTCACAACATCCCAGCAAAGATAACAGATGTGCAAGACAGAGATCGGAGCTCAAGGCTCCTCATGCAGCAGATTATCTATCTTGTCCCAATCTTCCACAATGAGCACACTCCCCTCAGGATACCAAGAACAATGATCCTGAGTTTCCAACAAGTTGTATCACACTATCCTCAGAGTTAACATGGCCTGCCTTCCTAAGAAGGAAAAGCAGTTCTGCTTTGTGATCCTCAGCAGAGCTCATAACTCTGATAGCCAGCTGGCTGACACTAGGCAGCCCGTATTTAATCAGAACAAGCAAGGAGCTGAATGGACAATGGAGGAAACCTGAACAGGACCTTGGGAGGGTTTCAAGGACTCCTCAGAGCAACAGAAGATGCTAACTAAGGAAAACTATCCCCAAGAAGTCTCTAGGTGGCCTCAGCTGTAGCCTATCTTGCCCCCTGAGGTATCTCCTCATTTTCAGCTCAATCATGCCTGGGTCATACCACAGCGCAGCTCAATACACGAGCTTTAACGCTATCCAACAATTTCTTTTGTAGGAGTTCAAAATTTTTTTTCTTGAGCTGTGCTTCCTTTGTTCCTTCTTCTTGTTCTTAATCTTCTATCTTTGTTTGGGAATTCTGTGGATCCACATTACATAAGGAAAAAAAAATTTTTTTAATCAGTACCAGGGATCAAACTCACAACCGGTGCTTAAAAGGCAGGCGTTTATGCCACTGAGCTAAATCCCCAACCCCTTACATAAGGAAATTTAAAACATCTTTTCTAAGAAAAGTAGAGAAAGAAACTTTTATATACATGTACATACATTTCACAGCAATACAATGACTAAGAGCGCTGAATCCAGGAGAGAGTGCAATGAGGTTAGGGTTATGCATATCACGACCTCAATAAAGGTGAACTGGTTACAGATGTTCCTTGAGGTAAAAAGTGTAAATATCTCACCAACTAAAGTAGTTGAAATAAAATATACTGAATATGTACTCAATACACCAAATGTAATAGTGATGTTCTTGCCACATTCACATGCTTATCATTCTTACATTGACTGATAGTAATCTAATCTCGAGCCCATTTCATACCTTATATGTAATAAGGTATTACATATCATTTACTAAATGGAGTACGCTGAAGAATATTTATTATCTTTGGTATCTGGTGTCTGACAGAGCAATGCTCACTGCTGCTGCCCCACAGAAAAAGTGAATATTGTTACAATAAACAGGAATATGCATGGGTCACTGCAATAGAAGGTCTTTAACCCTTTGGGGAATAGATCCACAAAAGGAGGCACTAGAATGAATGAAATTACTATCCAGTGTTTTTGATATTTTGCACTCTGACTTTGGTAATGGTTGAACAACTAACTTTCCCACCAAATATGTTGAATGGTTCCTTTTGCCCTGCAGCCTCAAGAACATTGTTTTGAGTTTGTGGTGATGTGTTTTGTCTGGAATGAGACAATGTTTTAATTTGCATTGCTGTATTGGACAATAATACTCAAGAATTTTTCAGATATTTATTGGCAATTTGTATTTATTCTGAAAAATGTGTAGTCATTCCACTGTCCTGTCTGTTTTACATGTTAGTTTTCAAGGAGTATCAGGCAATTTTTTTTCCTATTGTGTAGGTTATTTCATGTTTCTTTGTAATTGTATGGCTTTTATGTTTGGGTAGAATTTTTTTAAGTTTTATATAATCCTTTTGGTTTGTTTTAGCATCCTATTTTACTTGCTACCCAAAACACCAGCAACACCATTGAGAAAACAAACTTTTTAATATCCACATTCAGAATAAGAGATGTGTGATTCATTTGTTTTATTGTTTATGTATTACTGATACAGACACATATGACTTTTCCACAAATATTACCATGAAAAGTATATTTCCTGAACATCAAAAGCATACTGATTTGTAATAGTTATCTTTTAATTCTATCCTATGTTTAAATTCTTTACAACTTTTCTTTCTGTAAACTTCAAATGTAAAGAGACAACTGCTGCATAGTTTCCTAAGGTATCTAGGTAAGTGTCCCCCAAAGTTAGCCTCAAAGTCATGATCATCCTGTCTCAGCCTCTGATGCTGGGACTAAAGGCATCATATTTGACTTAAGATCTATATACACCAGTCACTTATGAGTACAATTATTTAAACATGGGATGACCACAAAATGCATATTCTGTTAATTTATATCAATCTCTGTAACAGAAATACAAAAATAACAATTTTGTCAAATGTATTAAACACAAGTATCAACTGACCTACAATGATACCTGACCTACAATGCTTACTACAAGTCAGTCCATAAACAAATGTTTTGTTTTGTTTTTGTCCCAGGAATTGAACTCATGACTTCGCGCTTACCAGGCAAGTGCTTGTGCAACTGAGCTAAACCCCCAGTGATGCTCAGGTAAACTGTTAAGTGGTTAAGGGAGAAACAGAGATCTACTGATATGTAATAGTTCCTAGTAAAATAATTTGGATACTGAGGAGTAAACCTAGGAGTACTAAAGCACTGAGCAACATCTGCAGAACTTGAAGGTGCATTTTGACACAGGCTCTCACTAAGTTGAATAGGCTGGACTCAACTTTTTCTTTGCCCACTGAGTGGCTTGGATTACAAGCATGCATCAGCAGGTTCGGCAAGATTTATTTTCATGGTAAAATAATAAGTGAATGTACTCAAGATGTCCTGTAGTCTCAATATTCTATTACTGATGGGAATAGTGACACACACTACACATCTTCTTGGTGATGCAAAGGAGAAAAAGGTGGTGCAGGGAGGTGGCTCATATATTGTAGGGTGTAAAGACTGGCACCATCAGTGTCTTTTGTTCCATGAATTACATC
The DNA here is from genome assembly GCA_004027455.1 of Hydrochoerus hydrochaeris. Lineage (NCBI taxonomy): Eukaryota > Metazoa > Chordata > Mammalia > Rodentia > Hydrochaeridae > Hydrochoerus > Hydrochoerus hydrochaeris. The sequence continues at coordinate 18,545 of PVLA01013035.1, read as the reverse complement.
AGATATTTCAGACATAAAGTAGACATAATTTTTAGATGATATTACACAACTGGTGTATAATTTATGACACAAGCATAATTAAGACCAGGGTAAGCTCTACTCACTGCATTAGGGATACTTGATGTCATGCTCACCTATGTTTGCAAGAATTGCACAGCTTTGTATTCAAGAGCACTATATTAAACACTATGTAAATTATAGCTATATTAAAAAGAGTAAAAAAAATACAGTCAAAAGTCACCAACTGGGACACATGCACACACTGTGGCCCAGTGTATGTGTTTGAAGGCAACTGGCACACACTACAAACATCAGGCAGGGGTCCTCATCATGAACAATGAGTAATGGCACCGTAGAAATTTGTCTCAAAAATTGGTCAAAGAAAAAACCTGAAATATAACTTAGTAAATCCCCTTTTTATCAAACTGACTGATATCTCACATGAATTAGGTTTTGCTTCACACTGTTAGTTCACAGTATCAGGTAAAAGCAATAATAATTACCAAAGATAGAATGGCATCACAGCATACGGGAATAAAGGCATTTGCCTTGTACATTCAATAGCAACCATGCTCCCGAGACCAACTCCATAGCTAACAGAAATTCCTTTCAAACTGTCGTTACTGATAGATCATACCATCACTTATAATATCTAGAGACATCAGTATAATTCTTTTAGAGACAAGTGATAGTTCTGCTCATTGGGCAGTCAGAAATTGACAAGATAGTTTATTTTTGGTATGTGTAGTGGAAAACTGAACACCAAAGTAAATGCGTTGCAATATAAATATCACAACTAAAATTTTGATAGCAAGAAAATGAAAAATTATTTAAATGATACTGGCTTCAATAAGAAAGAAAATCATACAACATTCCATATATGATATGATACACAATGATGTTAAGATATAAGTACCTTGTCACAACAAAAAACATAGTATTTGCTAACCTACAAGTCATGTAACAAACACCTCAACTTTGTCAAAAACATGTTTACAATCCTTTAAAAATATATATCTTAATATAAAAAAAGTAGCATCAAATTGAGAAACATTTGTTATATTGATCATGGAGTATATGCACCAAAAATTTATAATAGTGGCCATATCCCAATAATTAACAGAGAATAATATATAAATTAAGCTTTTTAGTGGGTCGTATCTCCCAATTTTAATGACAAAACATTAACTATGTAGACACTAACATACCTGAGAGTAAAAACACATTTCAGTTCAGCATGTCCAATTAAAAGACACCATGGTTTAAGCAGAGACACTCAAAAATACAAAATTATGTCAATCTGGTATTTGTATATTAAACCTACAGATACATAATCTAGATATGTATAAGTGATTTACCAAAAGTGACACAATATATGTACTTTAGGATAGCACCACCTGGGATTTGTATTTTCTGGAAAATTTGTGAAGAAAAATTGACAGCTAAATTTTGTATGAATTATTTTCTCAGGTCTTCATTACAGGAGTTTCACAAGATTTTCAAAATAGACTTACATATATAAACTTTCTCCCCAGGGAGTTTTCTTTCCTGTATTTAACAAAGTGTGTAGACTGGCACCTTTCCCACATTGCTTATTAACCTAGGCTTTCTGCCCAGTAAGTTCTTTCATATATGTAATAATTATCATGTGTGTTGAAAGTATTCACACACTACTCACATACACAGGATTAATACAGTGTGAGCTTTCACAAATTTTACATTCACTGTGCCTGGTGAAAGCTTTGCAACATTATTTACATATATGAAGCTTCTCCTCAGTGTGAATACTTTCATATAGTTTAGAAAATCTGCATGTGATAAAAGCTTTCCCACACTGCTTACATATATAGGGTTTCTCCCCATGTAAATCTTTTCATCTATTTTACATTCACTGAATCTGGTCAAAGTTTTCCCACATTGGTTACATACATGCACTTTTCCTCCAGTGTAAAATCTTTTAATTATTTGTTAAGACCTGCATGTGCTAAATGTTTTCCACAGTCCTTAAACACATAGATTTTCTGTGTAAGTCTCTTCATGTATGTTACGATCACTCTGTCTGTTGAAAGATTTCCCAATTGCTTCCATACATAGGATAAACAAGGGTGAGCTCTTTCATGTATTTTATATTCACTGTGCCTGCTAAAAGCTTTCCAACACTTCCTATATGCATGAGATTTCTCCCCAGTGTGAATACTTTTGTATATTTTAGAAAATCTGCATGTGATCAAAGCTTTCCCACATTGCTTACATCTATAGTTTCTCCCCCATGTAAATCTTTTCATCAATTTTACATCCACTGTACCTGGTGAAAGCTTTGCCACAATGGTTATTCATGTGTTTTCCCCAGTGTGAAATCTTTCATTTATTTGTAAAGACCTGCATGTGGTAAATGTTTTTCCACATTGCTTACACAGATAGACTTTCTGTTTAAGTTCATTCGTGTATGTTACATTCACTGTGCCTGTTGAAAGATTTCCTACACTTTCCATACATAGGGTGAATAAAAGTGTGAGCTCTTTCATATATTTTACATTCACTGTATCAAAGCATTCCCACATTGCTTACACACATAGGATTTCTCCCCTGTGTGTGTTGTTTCATGTATTTTATATTGACTGTAACTCTTGAAAGTTTCCCCACATTCCTTACATACATAGCATTTCTCCCTGGTGTGAGTTTTTTCATGTCTTTGACAATGAGAGTTTCTGATGAAAGCCTTCCCACATTGCTTACATATATAGGGCTTCTCTCCTGTGTGAGTTCTTTCATGTATTTTACATTCACTGTGCCTACTGTATGCTTTCCCACATTGCTTACACACATAGGGTTTCTCTCCAGTGTGAATTCTTTCATGTGTTTGACAAGATCCTTGTGTGGAGAAAGCTTTCCCACACTGCTTACATTTATAAGGTTTTTCCCCAGTGTCAATCCTTTCATGTTTTTGACAATGTCCATGTGCAGTAAAAGCTTTCCCACATTTTTTACATACATAAGCTTTCTCTCCAGTGTGAATTCTTTCATGTATTTGACAAGATCCCTTTGTGGTGAAAGCTTTCCCACAATGCCTACATATATAGGGTTTCTCACCAGTGTGAATTCTTTCATGTGTTTGACAATGACATTTTGTGCTGAAAGCTTTTCCACACTGCTTACATACATAGGGCTTCTCCCCAGTGTGTGTTCTTTCATGTCTTTGACAAGACTTGTGAGTATTAAAAGCTTTCCCACATTGCTTACATACATAAGGTTTCTCCCCAGTGTGAATTCTTTCATGTATCTGACAATACATACGTGTGCTGAAAGCTTTCTCACAGTGCTTACATACATAGGGTTTCTCTTCCATGTGGATTCTTTCATGTTTTTGACAATATTCACGTGTGGCAAATGCTTTCCCACACTGCTTACATATATGGGGTTTCTCACAAGTGTGAATTCTTTGATGTTTTTGCAAATATCTGTGAGTGGTAAAACCTTTCCCACATTGCTTACACACATGGGATTTCTCCCCTGTGTGTGTTCTTTCATGTATTTTATATTGACTGTAACTCATGAAAGTTTCCCCACATTCCTTACATACATAGCATTTCTCCCCAGTGTGAGTTTTTTCATGTCTTTGACAATGAGAGTTTCTGATGAAAGCCTTCCCACATTGCTTACATATATAGGGCTTCTCTCCTGTGTGAGTTCTTTCATGTATTTTACATTCACTGTGCCTACTGTACGCTTTCCCACATTGCTTACATACATAAGGTTTTTTGCCAGTGTGAAGTCTTTGATGTATTTGATAAGACCCCTGTGTGATGAAAGACTTCCCACATTGCTTACATATATATGTTTCACCTATGTGAACTTCATGTGTTTTACATTCACTGAACCTGCTGAAAGCTTTTCCACACTGCTTACATACATAAGGTTTCTCCCCAATATGAGTTCTTTCATGTCTTTCAAAATCACTGGGCCACCTTAAAGCTTTCCCACATTGATTGCATCTATAGGGTTTCTTAACTGTGTGTGTTCTTTCATGTCTTTGACAATCACTGTATGTTCTAAAAGGGTTTCCACATTGACTACACACAAAGAGTTTCTCCTCAGTGTGAAATCTTTCATGTATTTGATGAGATTCCTTTTTGGTAAAAGCTTTCCCACACTGCTTAAAAAAATAAGGTTTCTTCACTGTGTGTGTTCCTTCACATGTTTTACATTCATTGTACCTGCTGAAAGCTTCCCCATACTGCTTACATACATAGGGTTTCTTTGCAGTGTGATTTTTTTCACAGATCTGAGCATCATTGTGTGTATCTGTTTCTTTTGCATCCTTTTTAGCATCTGGAGTACAAAGGAATACTTCTTTACACTGATTCCAAAATGTATGTTGATAGCATTTCTTTAAATCTTCATTTCTGTAAAGCAAAAATGTCACAACAAAATGGGTCTTTATATAAATGTTTTACATGAACAAGTTCTGTTTTGATGCCTGCTAAGAAATTTTCACAATAGTGTCTTGTAAGATAAACTCAAAACCAGCACTGTCAAAAAAGCTGGTGTTCATTTGGCAATTTTAAAGTTGGTATATTTTGAAACAGACATTTATCTTCCTTTTCAGTACTAGGTACTTACATATTCCATATGTTAATCACCTTGAAACAAGTTCCCCTATCACCCTTTCCCTTCTGTCCTTATTCTGTTTTCTTTCTCATTTGCAAAAAGTCAGTCTTTCCTTTCTCTATCAATTCTCCTTTATTTTACTCTCTTATAATTTCATTTTCTCATAAAAGAGAAATCATGTGACATTTCGCATTTTTCACCTGAGCTTTTTCCCTTAACAATATTGGAAGAATATCCATCTATTTCTTTTTTCAAAGGACAAGATACTTGTATCCTTTTGGCTGATTACATAGCACATTTCCTTTTTCTTTTCAGTGGTAGGAATGAAACACAGGTCTTACCATAAAATCCCCATCTTTTTATTTCTTATTTTGAGACATTCTCATGGATGACTAAATTGTTCAGGCACAGTTTCCACTTGCCATTCTGAAGATTCTGCTTCCCAGAGTGCTGGGGTTACAAGAATGCACAATCACGGGGAGTCTAACAACAATTTTCCTTTTCCATAAATCCAGTGACAAATATCTAAGCTGATTCAAAGGCTTCCTGGTAATAAATTGAGGTACACTGAGTATAGGTATGCATGAATGTGTATAAAATCAGTATTTTGACCTTGATAATATACCCAGGAGAAGTATGTCTTGACCAGCTTTTAGAGATATCTTCATACTGATTATCAGAGTGACTGCACTTAGCAATCCATCAGGAATGTTAGATCAGAATGAACTCAATTTCAAAGACTGGCTTGAAAAATGTATTGAAATACTAGAATTCATTTCTGCTTTATAATGCCACAAGGTTACCAACTTTTAGATACTGAATGTGTTATATTCACTTGCATACAGATGGTTGCTGTCAAAAACCAAAGTTTATTCTTTTCATATACATCTATATACAATACCTAAATGCAATTTCATACATTTTCATGATTCTATTATCAGATTATACACTATCTGGATACATCTTGGGAGAATATAATTGACATTACATAGAATTTTGGCTCATTTCCTTGGCTGTCATGTTTCTGCCCATGCACTGACTCTGAAGCAACATTCTTTTTCCTTGTGAGTGCAAATTACCTTAGTTTTCTCCAGTATTTTTTGTATTCTGCTTCAATTTCTTGGTTGTCGCCAGGTCTTCCTAAATTGCAGACAAAGATATATAAGGACTTATTATTATAATAATACATAAACATTAATAGATTTCCATTAGATTCATGATATAATGAAACCAAACCTAAGTTATTCTTCAAAATGTTTTCACATTCTTTTTAATAAAAACAGTAGTAATGAGCAACCAACAATATTCTCTGAGAGTAAAAGTGAGAAAGAGATGTCCTTCTTACCTATAGCAGTCATGTTCCTAAAGGTTTCCTGCATTACATCTCTGTAGAGCTCCTTTTGGGATGGAGTCAGCAAAGCCCACTCCTCACTGGTGAAGTTCACAGCCACATCCTCAAAGGTCACTGCCTCCTAAAGGATGAAACATACAATTTCAAAGGAAAGTTGAGAATCACAGCCTGTGATATAACTCCTCTCATAAAATGCTGAATTGAGAGTCAAGTGTGGGGGGCGCATATCTGTAATCTCAGCACTCAGAGGGCTGAGGCAGGAAGATTGTCATATGATTGTGCATGTAATGTGGGAAAGCTTTCACCACAAAGGAATCTCATCAAATACATGAAAGATTTCACACTGAGGAGAAACCCTATGTGTGTAGTCAATGTGGAAAACCTTTCAGAACATACAGTGATTGTCAAAGACATGAAAGAACACACACAGTTGAGAAACCTTACAGATGCAAGCAATGTGGGAAAGCTTTCAGGTGGCCCAGTGATTGTGGAAGACACAATCATGATTCTCATATGGGCTCCTCAGTGAGATCAATGTCAGCTGAACTACATATTGAGAATCTCTCTCAATGAAACAAAACAGCTGAATGGAGACTGCATCCTTCAAATCTTAATTGCATAACTTGGTCCTCAATCACATGTGAATGCACAATTTTTTTAGAAAGCAGTTCTGATGCTAGATAGCAACTCATTGCTAATGCAACAGCAGAACAGGAGCACCTCGTTTTCCTGAATCACTGCAAAAGTACTCATTTACTGTTTCTAAAGCCTACAAGACCACCATCCAGAAAGCATAGGGACAGATGAATATCTAATGAACCATTTTGATACAAAATAGTTATGTCTGTTTTCAAATCTCATAACATAAGGCAATGAGTCCTTCTTCCTTTGATTGTATTTTTTGTTGTTGTTTTGGTGCAGGGGATCAAACTCAGGACCTTACATTTGCAAAGCAGGCACTTACACTGCTGAGCTAAACCCTCGGCCCCTTTGATTGTGTTTGAGCAATACTTTGAAACTTGAATTTGGTTTCACAGAAAAAAAAAAAACAATGGAATATCAAATATAGTATATACATAACAAATAAAAGGTTAACAGAAAAACAGGTTTATTGTGACAAGTCTATGAACAATGAAAACAGGCAAAAGGCTGCAAATTATCTTATAGCTCCGTGTCACCAACTGATCACTTCCCACAGAGATATAAGAGATTCTAGGGCAGTGTGAATGGAAGATGAATAAAATATATTATATGCATTGAAAACTCATATGTCACAAAGTAATTAGGCACAAAGGAACACTTCAAGCAGGTACGGTGGTACATACCTACAATCCCAGCACTTGGGAGGCTGATGCAGGAGAACTACCTTGAGTCTGAGGCCAGCCTCAGTTACAGAGCTGTCTGAAATACAAAGAGACCCTGACTCACACACCCCACAAAGTCTAAAGAGGGAAGTTTATAGAAGTGAATTCCCCCACCAAGAAAACAGAATAAACACAAATAAATAACGTAATGCTGTCCCTCAAGCTTCTAGAAAAGATCAGGACCAAAACTCATAGAAGGGAGAAAATTATAAAGATCAGAGCAGCAATTAATGCAACTGAGACTAAGAAAACAATACAAAAAATTAATGAATTGAAGAGTTGGTTTTTTGAAAGAATAAACAAAATTCATAAACCCCTAGCCAACCTCATCAAGAAAAGCAAAGAAAAAACTCATATTCATTCAATGAGAAAAAAAAGGGTGAAATTACTAAAGATCCTATGGAAAACCAGAAAATCATAGATATCTACTGTGAAAATCTTTACACAGATTGGAAAACAGAAGAAATGGACAGGTTCTTAGACATGTGTGAATTACCAAAGCTGAATCAAGATGTTATAAAAAGTTTGAATCACCCAATATCAATTACTCAAATTTTATTTTATTTTATTTTATTTTATTTTATTTTAATACCGGGGATTGAACTCACAACCTTGCACTTGCCAGGTAGGCATTTAAGCCACTGAGCTAAATTGCCGGCCCTCAAATTTCAAATGTAATTAAAAATTTACCAACAAAGACAAGGCCTCATCCTGATGAATACTCAGCTGAATTCTACAAGAAATTTAGACAAGATTTAGTGCCAGTACTCTTCAAACTCTTTAATAAAATTGAAAGGGAAGCAGTTCTCCCTAAGTCATTCCTGAAGGCAAGAATTACTCCAATACCAAACCCAGAAAAAGACCCAACTAAACAGGAGAACCACAAGCTAATCTTTCTAATGAACATAGATGCAAAAATTCTCAATAAAATACTGGCAAACAAAATGCAGAAAATCATTAAAATGCAGCAAACAATCAAATGGAATTCATCCCAGGAATTCAGGGATGGTTCAACATACGCAAATCAATAATGTAGTACACCATACCAACAGAGTCAAAGACAAAAATCATATGATCATCTCAGTAGATGCAGATAAACCCTTTTATGATCTCAAACATACACACATGATAAAAACCCTGCAGAAAATCAGAATACAGGATCTCTACTTCAATGTGATGAAAGCCGTCTATCACAAATCAATAGCCAACATCACGCAAAATTCACAAAAACTTTAAAAGCTTTCACTCTATAATCAGGAACAAGACAAGAATCTCCACTATCACCACTTCAACCCAATATAGTTCTGGAAACATTAGCCAGAGCAATTAGACAAGAGAGACATAAAAGGAATAATAAGGCAGAACAGGAAGAAGTTAAATTAATTGCAGATGACATGATACTCTATGTAGAAGACTCCAAAAATTCCACCAAAAAACTACTGGAGTTGATAATCAAATTCAGCAGCATATGTAGATACAAACTCAGTATCCAAAAATAAGTAACAGAGATGGGGATTTAGCTCAGCAGCACAAGCGCCTGCCTGACAAGCATGAGGTCGTGAGTTTGATCCCCAGTACCAAAAAAACCAAAACAAACAAGCAAAAAAAACCAACATCAACAAAAATCAGTAGCATTCTTTTTTTTTTTTTTAATTGGTACCGGAGATCAAACTCATGACCACGTGCTTGCAAGGCAGGCGCTTATGCTGCTGAGCTAAATCATAGCCCTAAAATCAGTAGCATTATTATACACAAACAACAAACTTACTGAGAGAGAAATTATGGAAATAACATCTTTCACAATAGCATCCCCAAAAGTGAAATACTAAGGAATCAATCTAACAAGGATGTAAAAGATCTATATATTGAAAACTACAGTACTCTGAAAAAAATGAGATTAAAGAGGATATCAGAAAATGGAAAGATATTCCTTGCTCTTGCATAGGAAGAAGCAACATTGTGAAAATGGCCATATTCCCAAAACTGTTATACATATTTAACTGAATTCTGATCAAAATACCCTTAGCATACCTCAAGAACTAGAGAAAACATTCCTAAAATTCATTTGGAATGGAAGAGGCCTAGACTAGCAAAGGCAATTTTGGGAAACAAAAGCATGGTAGGAGGCTTCACAATCCCACACTTGAAATTATACTACAGAGTTACTGTGATATAATCAACATGGTAGTGGCAAAAAAATAGACCTGAGGATCAGTGGAATAGTTTAGAAGATGCAGACACAACTACAAACACCCTCGGCCACTTTATCTTTGACAAAGGGACCAAACATGTTCACTGTGAGAAAGATAGCCTCTTTAATAAATGATGCTGAAAAAACTGGTTTTCCACATGCCAAAGACTGGAACTGGACCTATTTTCAATCACCATGCACTAAAATAAAGTCAAAATAGATCAAGTATCTGGATATTAAAAGAGAGACACTGGTTATGCTAGAGAAGGCGGGGTAGATGTCCTGGGGACTGAAATGTCCACAAGTTAACAAATAACCAAATACTTCCAGCTTTTCATAATAATATTCTTTCATAAATAGAGAGACTTTTTGAGAAAAATGCCAATCTCTGGTAAATGCCATGCAGTAAAGAGAGACAGAAACAATGTTGAATTACTCACTTACACAAATTGCCACAAAATGAAAATATACAGAAGATCCAGTAGATTAGTCATTCATATGGCTTGGGAAAATTGAAGGAATAAGGTTGTGTTTCTTTAGGTACACAATAAAATGTCCTAAATGGACTACCTGTTGAATATGGATAATTTTAAGTAAATGAATCAAAGAATAAGTTTTATTTCAGTAAACCTGGCAATCTGTACTTAACAAACCTCAAAACTTCTAGGTGCCAGTGGCAGGATTGTTAACATTCTATGTCAGTCTATATAGTCTCCTTAGCATTATTTTAGAATTTAGTTTGGAAAGAGCTTATAAGAAAAAGACACAGAGCACCCAAATCACAGCAAAGTAATTATGTCCATCAAGCAGGCAATCTGCATTCCTCAGCACAGGAGATCCTGATAAAATGAAGCAGATAAAATGAAGACATAGGTGAACACAGTAAGGAGGATTTCTGCTCTGTACAGTGCCCCCTCCTGATGGAAATTGTGTTGGGGAAAATCTTGAATAACATCAGTCTCATGCAAGGCAAACAGAGAAACATACTATTGTCAAGATGCTTCCTAAAACTGAACACATACTAGGATGAAGCTAAAAGTTACACAAGGTACACACTGTCTCATAGGTTAAAATGCACACTGTAACACAGTCAGGCAAACAGACAAATACTGGGCATAGCCTGTAGCACTTAGCTAGAACTGAAATTAGCAAAGTGGAAAGAACAAGAACATCTTGTGAGACCAGGACACACCAGTGATACAAAAGTAGAGACATACCATGCTGACCACCACTGAGGATGACACTGAATATAATATTAGAGAAGGGAGAAGAAGACAAGAAGAGTATGTGGGTGTGCAGAGTCTGCATTCACTCCAGACAGGACCCTGGTGAGCAGACTCCCTGCAGTGTAAACAAGTCATCAGCAAGGACAGCAAGAAGGAGCTGACTGGAGCAGGCATGGGAAAGCCAAGAAGACAAAACAGATAACCTGAGACAAGATTCCATATTTCTCAAAAAGCATGGCTGTTGAATCTACTGAGATCCAAACCAGAATGAAGACACAATGGTGAAATTTAAATTGTGGCACAGACCAAATAGCAACTTAGTAACTCTGTACTGTTGAACAGCTGCTAAGCATCACACTGTCCTCTTTCTCATCTATTGAATTATAATAGCCATGACTATATGCTGGTAAAAGCTAAAAATAAGACCAATATATTAACCTCTTAAGCCAGAGTAGAACAAATAATTGGGGTTTGTTAATATTGACTGTAGGAAAAGTCATGCATTTGGAACACTGCAAACAGGCCTGCGGTGACCAGGGTGAGCACATTCTAGAAAACGCATATTTGATTTGGGTATTTAGTAACATGTATTCTCTGAGAGTATTCATCTTTCTTTGATTACTTCAATGTTTTGCTTTCTTTTTAATTATTTTATCAACATTCGATCCAGAAATCTGATTTTTTTTGGAACAAAAAATGAAAGGTGACGGGAAAAATTGTGTAACTTGCAAACTCAGCTATCTTGGAAGACTAAAGCAAGGGGAATCATGATTTAAAGGTCAGGATGGAAATTCAGCAGGAGACTATTTGTATGAAACTAGCATTGGATTGTAAATATCTTATAAAATTTGACTGAAATTGAACAAGCAGTACATTTTGATCATATCAAAATGGACCTATCTATCTCAATCAATATACATCTGCACAGGCTTTTAATGGCAAATTTACCATCAATCAGGAATACAACTAGAAACTGTTAATTCTAATGCACTAAAAATTAATCAGTATTAAATATGCTTTCACTGTGAATAAACAAGAAATACATCATTTCCAAAAATTATATATTTATAAAAAATTGTATTAGGACATAAGAATTTTTCTTTCAATTACAATTATAGAAATAATTTGTAGTTTCTAACACAAAAGTACTACAAATGTTAGGGAAGTGTTATCTTTACAATTCCAATGTTTTCATTTCTCACAGGCTGGTCTCCAACTTGCAAGGATCTTCCTGTCTCAGCCTCAAAAGTGCTGGGATTACTGGCATGTGCCACCACACCTGGCTTCATTTTTCATTCTTTTGTGGTTCAGTCTGGACTTGAACTCACTAGGTACCCAGGCCAGCCTCAAACTTGTACTTATCCTCCTGCCTCTCAGTCCCAAGTGCTGGGATTTCAGGCATGAGTCTCCTTGTCTAATCCTAAACAAAACTCAAAGTTTTTAGTTGAGTACCAATTAAAAAAAATTTTTTTTAATTGTTATTAATAGAGACAAAGGTAGAGGAAATGTCCCCATATGATGTGAATATCATCAACACTGTATAGAACTACATTTTCAAAAATATATTTAATTAGAAGTTTGAGTTTTTCAAATTTTTTGCAAATACTTTTAAATTCAGCATTGAAAATAATCAGCTAGATGTTCCAAACTGCTACCTCACTTGCTCCATGCCCATATGTAATTCTGTTGAAGAAAATACCTCTCATGTCACTATGTCAGGACATTATTGAGATCAGAAATGATCTCACATAGCATTAAACATTATTATGACCTTTAAAATTTATTACAAACTATATATATATATATATATATATATATATATATATATATATATATACATACACACACACACACAATCCGGTACAATTTTGTACCGGGGATAGAACTCATGACCTCTCTCTCATTTGCCAAGCAGGCAGTTATAACGCTGAGTTAAACCCCCAGCCCTACTATATTCAAAATATTTTAAAGTCTGAAAATTTTCCAAAAAGATAAAATATACATACAAAAAAATTATCCAAAAGGATAATACATACATATAAAATAAAATAATACATAAAATGGTAAGAATATTGGGAAGAAAATGTAAAGACTTAGATTGATGAAGCACTCTGCTATGGATTCATTACATTTTATGCTTAATGCAACTGTATCTATAAAACCACTGAAACAATACAAATCTGAAAAACAATAGGAGATTCCTTCCTAAAAGCCCAGGGACATTCCCAAAAAAATGGATAGATGGTCTCTCAAACTATGTAGAAAATACTATACAGGTACAGTCATGTAAGCCTGAAATTCAGACAGTATGTATATACACTACACCTAAAAGAAATATCAAGAAATATATTTACTTTAAAAAAAAGATTTGATAAAGCTGACAGTACAAATCAACAGTGAGATATAATCACTTCTTTATTAAACTTTCAAAGCTACATGCTCCAATGATTCACAAAAAATATAACACATGAACCTAAAACATGGAAGAAAGTATAGGAAAATGACTTGCTCATCTACAAAGCAGGAAATCCTTGGACATAAAATTGTATAGCTACACATCTTAATGTGACTTGGAAAAGATAAAATAGCTAATAATAAGGATTTCTGTACAGCAAAGAAAATACACAAAGAAATAAAAATGCAGCTTCAAAAATCACAAGAAGAAGTTGTAATAAAATACAGAAACAACAACAAAAAGAAAGCTCATCAGAAATACAAGATCATGACACAGGCAGATAATTTATAGAACGTTTTATACAGGTAACAGGGAAAAAGATCTAAAATTGGAGGCACAAAACACATATAAATAACTGAAAAGACACATAAATTTCAATATGAATCTATGAAACTTGTCAAAATAGAATAGGTCCATTGTTGATGCTTATGAGAAATAGAAACTATTTCCCACTGATCATGGCTGTAACGTGCATGGTGTATTATAAGATTTTAACTAACACACAATCTGTGCACCAGCAGAGACACTTGTGAGAACCCATGGGATGTCTCAAATCTGCTTCTGGAACACCAAGCAAGGGAATGTTCTCGGTGCATTTGTATCAGTGACAGAATTAGACAAATCTGCTCTAACTGTGGAAAGGCAAATAAAATGTTTTGCACAGAAACAATGGAGACCCTTACAGGCATTACATCTACCTAAACCAGTGCAAATAAATCTGGAAAATACTATTGGATGACTTAATTATAATATGAACTCTATATTATAGTAATTGGGCAATAAAAATACATATACATGAGGCGGGGGTATAGCTCTGCACTATAGCACACACACAGTGCTCATCAGTATCTAGGTTGTGCAGTCAGCATAACTAAGGTACATGAAGCCATCAAATATCATCTAGCAGTGAAGAGCAGGGGCACAATGTGAAACCAATACAAATGGACAACAGGTTTGTTAAGCACAGCACTAGTGATATTTGGGGCCCAAGGTTTATAACTTGGGCCACTTTGTTTGTCATATGACATTGTTAATATTCTTGACCTTCACCCTTATAATGCTACTACATCCTTTATGCTTATGTCACAATTATAAGAAAAAAGCTGAGACACATTTACATGTTTTCTGATGTGCACAATCACCATGACCTGAAAACCACTGAGTCTGTATGCATGGTGGACACACAAGCTCCTGAACAACAAGGTACAAGAATGAGCAAAGATCCCAAGGCTGCCAAATCTCTAACTCTACACCCAAAACCAATCTCAGTACCTCTCTATAAAGTACCCTATCTACCTATGCCTACTCTCCCATTGTCCTCACTACCTGTACTACATTTCAAGTCACCAGTTTAAAAACCAGAAAGGGCTCCACTGCTTCATGCTGAATGACAACACCCACAGGGAGATACAGATTGAAAGATGTTTTAAATTGAAGCTGTGTGCTTTGTCTCAGCTGTATCATAGGCCATTCCCATGGGCATCTCCAGGATACCAACAAGGAGGGTCTGTCTGCAGCGTGTGGCAACCAACAGAACTCTAGGGGTTTCAGATTGGCATCAGTTAGAACTTATGGATCATGTAACAAAGGCTCATGGTCCTGTCTTTATCCACACAACAAAGATAAAAGTCTTGGAATGAAAAGGAGTGGACAGACATGCCTTCAGCTCCTTAATGTCATGCAAATATAGTGGGTTACATGAATGGGCAAACTGGGATAGAAAGGCAGACTTTTGTGCAGGTTAAAACAGAAGTTTCCAAAATGACATAATTAGAACTAGGAATGGAAGTGTATTCTCTTCAGCGTTGCTCATGCTTGATGGCTGGTGTTTCAATTGCTCAGGCCTGTGACTAATCAATGAAAATCTCTGTCCTATTTTCTTGTTATGGAGATGCAGGCCAGACAGCATGAGCAGATCGGAGCACCTCTTAATAATAAGGAGGAGAAGAAGGAGTAAGAGGTGGAGGAAAAAAAGAAAAATCAAGGCAAAGAAGAAGACTAGGAGGAAGAAGAAAGAGGAGAAGAATTAAAGCAAAAAAGAAAAAAAATTCAAACTCCAGAGTAGTGTTCACTTTTTCAAATATTTCACCGAGTTGCTCTAGGAAACCTAGTAAATACAGCTCTCAGAAAAGGAAACAATGTGATGAGTAGCATGCTTTACAGTGTTTCTTTGCTTTTTTTTTTTTTTTTTTGGTACTGGGGATCAAACTCAAGACCTCACACTTCCCAGACAGGCTATTAGGCCACTGAGCTAAATCCCCAGCCCTACAGCATAGTTTTTAAAGAGTTAAAGTAGGGGCTGGGGATTTAGCTCAGTGGCCTAAGATCCTGCCTTGGAAGCCTGGGGTTGTGACTTCAATCCCCAGTACCTATAAAAAAAAATCTCTTAAGAGTTAAAGTAGACACACCACTTGAGTTACAAAAGGAATGCTATCATGATCAACCCAAAGGAAGTTGAACAGAAAATGTTTGGAAAATACAGATCCAATGCCTGATCAAGAAAATGTTACTATAAGCCTTGGACCTTTAAAACAGTTTAATACCCCTGCTTGATCTGTATTTGGGGACATATACGCAACACAATACAAAATCATAATAACAACACAAAATATCTCATTCAGTTCATTGAATACAGGGCACTGCAGTTCACCAGAGGTGCCCTGTTGCTGCCACAGGATGAGTCATGAAAGTCGTCCACCAACATGAGCAACTATTATGCCACATATCCCTAGCGTGCAAAAGGAATAAAATAAAAAAATCAAAATAAAGTTTCCAATGAACAATATTCCTTTTATTCTTCAATACTGGAGAATTATGAGAAGACCTAAGGCATGTTACATGAGCTATTGTTCAGCAAACATAACTCACAGAATTTATATTTCTTATTGAAAGACAATCTTGCTCAAGTGTACAGTATTGGTGCTGTTAACACTTCCTCTCTCATTTTCCCAAATGTCTGAGAGTAAAGAGATGAACAACCATGCCTCACTAATTTATACCTTAGCCAAGCACTGAAATCTTGGTAAGTCATGATCAATAAAGAATCCCGATCTTGAACGGGCATAATGGCAAATGCATGTCATACCAACAGACAATGAGGTACAAAAGCTATCAAAAGATCACACCATCCTGGACAACTTAGTAAAACATGATCTCAAAATATAAAACAAATTTAACCATTAAAAATTTGATGGTACATAGCTCAAAGCAAGTTTCCATACTTCAGTTTCTGTACAATAAAACAATCAAGCACACTTGAAATCTTCCACATCCTGGGGGAACTCCTTTGATTGTACTTCAGTGATGGTGCTCACAAAATTTTTACCTACAGCTAAGTCAGACTGTTTCATAATTTCTGATTTTGCCATAAAAATGATTATATGAAATGATCAGTAATAACAGAAGACATATTTAATTATCACTGAGTTCTCTTCCTTTTTCCAAGCCTGCGACTTTGGCCCAACCCAAAGATGAAGCAAAGATACAATTCTTCCGTCATGCTTACTCTAAGAACAATCTGACTTTCAGAGGAGATTTTCCATGTTATAAGTCCTACCACTGGCACCCTGCATCATACCAATCACTTCCAAGTCCTTTCCACTCTCCTTTGATACACCCTAAGCAGAGATCCCTTCATGCCTAACCATTGATTTCCATGTCTGTGGCTTCTCCTTTACACCATTAATTTCAAAGTCCATTTCAGAAGAATTTATGTATTTAAACAATATCTATAAGACAAAGCTATTAATTCAGAGATGACACTCCTGTTCCTTTCCATTCTGAAAGATATCACGTGTATATGTCCATACAAATGCCCAAAATTATACATTTTTCACTGAGGGTTTATCAAGTAGCCTATTGGGGAATTTGTCATTAGCAAGCACACTTTATCCTACTCTCGCTAACACTGTAACATCTGCTTTTCTCTCAGAATTTGAAACACTACGGGTGTTCTCATGTAAATGGTCTGTATCAACTAAATAACTAAGAATGATTAGAAATTCTTTTACATTGTTCTGTATGGAGTTCACCAGGTGTTTGGGAAGTGATCTGCCACTGAGACACATCACTACACATCTTCGAAATTTCAGGACCTTTACAAACACCTGTCATGAGGATGGAAATGGGAGAACATACAATAAATTTAGGCGATCACTATAAATACAAAAAAAAAGAAGTTTCAGGAGAGCAGTTATGGCTATGAGGCCTGCATCACGTTTATAAACTTCAGACACTCCAGATCTGCTGCTCACAGGAACGAGGGCAGGGAACTAACTCAGTACAGATGCTCCCAGTTTCAAAATACATCAGTCAGGGACTCGCCAAGCCTGCTCTTCTGCCCACACTGGTGGAGGTGCCAGGGAACCAGACAATTTCAAAGATCATACTCAACTCTCCTGCTGTCACAGTGAAGACAGGGTTCTGGGGACCCAGAGTCAAACTTGTCCCCAGCAAGAGGCAAAAGGGACAGAGGATGACTCCTTGCCAGTATTGGAGGACCTCAGGGGCTAAAGCTAAGCACCAAGGCACTAGATACCAAAACTGCTTCTGACCATTTCTAACACGCCTCGCTCCATTCCACCCCACCTCAGGCCTCCCAGCCCAAAACGTCACCATTCTGTGGCTCGAGGGTCTCCCGGGTTCTTTCATAAGCAGGCCACAGGAGATCGAAGCCATAAAACGCGCTTCAACAAGCATTCAGTTCTTACTGCTGTGTAGAGCACATGCAGCTGGCGCCATGATACCAGAAGGTACCGCCTACCTCGGCGCACCTGATTGGACAGTTCATATGGCCCGCCACGTAAGCACTGATTGGCTCCAGCTCTACTGGCTTCCCTTTGAGCCAAACATAAACACAGATACAAACCCCTAGCTCTAAGAGGGGATCCATAATGAAAAATCCTAGTACAGAGACTTGTGGAGCTGGCTGTCTTCTACGCTGTTGACCTCATCTCGGCTGAGGGATGTTTGCAGTGAAAGACTGTACCCCAGCCTTTTCACGGCTGCTCCTGTTTTCTTTCAGGACTCAATGGACTCTTTCTGTAATGGGAAGCAAATATTTTCACGATTAAGGTTCAATACTCTAGGGGAGGAATCCAACCCATCTTGTCAGAAAAACATCCTGAGCCCTGGCCAACCAGGACTCAATGGAATAGAGAGATGGCAGGCTGTGTGAGAGGTCAGTGTTACGGAGTGAGGCAGAAGGCTTCATTATCAATATTTCCAGATTTATCTCTGCGTGTCTATTCAGTTTCAGCCCAAACTGACTATACCCAGAAGAGGAGCAGAATTACTGTTTAAATGAAAGAATTAAGGATAAGTGATAGCAATAATCTACAAAAGATTAAAG
>PVLA01013034.1:0-39622 GCA_004027455.1 Hydrochoerus hydrochaeris | reverse complement strand
GAGTCTCCACCCTCGACTCCATATTGAGCATTACATAAAAACATACACATGTGAACTACACAAATTACAATTATCAGTACAAAACATTTCAAGATCCCCGCGCCCAATTCCCACATGCGGCGTCCTTTTCCTGGAGAAGCGATTGTCACAAGGCGTGGATGGACTAGGACGCGGCATGGACAGAAAAGGGCGCCGCAGCAGAAAAAAAGACTGATGAGACTTTTCAGTTTATATTTAGTTGTTGCAGAAGTAGAATATGTTGAAATTGTTATAAATAAGGGTTTCTGAGTCAGGCCAATCTCAGTTGGACTACATACTGTACTGTATAAAATAGAAGCAATGATACTTACAGGCCATTGTGAGGATTAAATAAAATCTTACGAGAATATCCTTGGTACAGTGGCTGCCCAATCCTGTTTTGGCCCTAAGTACAAGAATTGCAATCCAGATATGCAAAGTTGGCTGAATAGCAGGCCTTTAGCTGGCTGCTATCTAGACTCGAATTTCCCCCGAGCTTTACTCCTGGGCAGGGAAGCTAATGTAGAGGCTAGAAATCCTGAGCTGCATGCACACTTTCCTGACAACCCAAGTTTAGGGTAAGAGACACTACCAAATCTTGCTTGTCTTCATTAAACACAAATCAGAACAGTATTGATATCGGATCAAAAGGAAAACAATAGTGACAAATATATCCAGCCCCGTGATAATCACAACTTTGTGGGCAAATCATGTTTTAAGCTTCAATGGTAGACGATATTTGCATGTAAATTATTTTAAGAACCCCTTTTGAGCCAGGTGTGGTAACACAAGCCTGTAATCCCAGGACTTGTGAGGCTGAGACAGGAGGATCACAGTGAATTCGAGGCAGGCTTAGGCTACAAAGTGAACTCAAAACCAGCCTGAATTACACAATGAGACCCTTGTTTCAAAAAAAGAATCATTTTTAAAAGCTCCTTTCACAAGATCAGTACTGGGCTATTTCTCAATCACTATACTTGGAAGAGAAGTATGACTATGTGGTTGGCAATTCTACATGCACTTTGGCTAAAAACAAATTGTTGTAACATTACAGTGGCTCCTAACACTCTGGAATTACTCTCTCGATCAGTGATAATAAGACTGATGTTGGTTTGGGCTGGAAGACTGGGGTGGATTAACCAATGGTCAATTTGTAACACCCAGTTGAACAGAGTCAGCTTGGTTCTGGGGTGCAAGGCCCGCCTAAGGGTTGTCGCCAACATCATAAAAGTAGAATTGGAAGGGAAGACGGTGCTGTTGATTCTCCTGGAGAAGCTCGTCACACTGGTTTCCCTGATATGAATTTGGCTGCTCTCATCATTGGAGGAACTGAGGTCCTTGCTGTCGCTGAGAATAGCTGTGGTTCTCTTGGGGGACTGGGGAGCTCTGACCCTTCCCTAATCATTGCTTCCTGGCTCCAGTGCAGATCCCTCAGTCTGCTGGTACAGATCCTTCCTCCCCCTGGTGCAGAATCTTCCACCAGCATCCTTTGGGACTTTCTAGTCCAAATTCTTTTCACAGACTTGCATGAAGCATTGTCACGGGCTTTAGGCCTTTAGCTGGACTTGTGCAGGACACTGCTGTGGGATTCAGGCCCTCAGCTGGATTCTTTGGGTCTCCAGTGCGTGTCTCACACTCTTCTACATTTGATTTTTTGGGTGAATATTGTAAGTTATGTGTCCTGTATTCATTCTACTCCCTTGTAAACACTGACTACAACAAAAGTTGAGAAGAGAGGTTTTAGAAAGGAAAAATTTCTTCTATATTCATGTGGTAGGTCACAGATGGCACATATGTTCTGGAATTTGTTTTAAGAAGTCTTTCTCAGCACTCAGAAGGTGAGGCAGGAGGATTGCTGTGAGT
Organism: Hydrochoerus hydrochaeris; assembly: GCA_004027455.1. Classification (NCBI taxonomy): domain Eukaryota; kingdom Metazoa; phylum Chordata; class Mammalia; order Rodentia; family Hydrochaeridae; genus Hydrochoerus; species Hydrochoerus hydrochaeris. Next base: position 37,741 of record PVLA01013034.1, on the reverse strand, counting down.
TTGAGACCAGCCTGGACTACAAAGTGAGCTCAAAGCCAACCTTAAATGCATAGTGAGACCCTATCTCAAAAAGACAAAATAATAATAATAATAATAATAATAATAATAAGAAGAAGAAGAAGAAGAAGAAGAAGAAGAAGAAGAAAAGAAGTCTTTCTAACCCAATTAAATACATGCTTCGGTATCTTCATTTCTTCTTTCTTTTTCTGCCTTTCTCTCTCTCCTTTTTTTTCTTTCTCTTTGCTTTCTTTCTTTTTTAACCAGGTGCTTAACCACTAGACTACAACACTCATCCCATCTCCATATTTCTCCATAGTTTAACAATTTAGAACAAGAGTTTGATGCTGGGAGTTTTGTATTTTTAGATGTTTTAGAATGTAAAGGGAAGCTCCTTTAAGGAAGTCGGAGTTTCACTGAAAAGTGCATAGCTACCTTGTTTAAAACCACAAATGAGCATATAAATCAATAAACAACAAATTAATTAATGAGAAAGTTGATGTTGCTCTGTTATTCACAAGCCATATTGACATTCTTATGGTCAAAAAATTTTTTTCTTTAATTTTTTAGATATGATATTAAAAGCATGAACAAAACCAAATGTTTATTTCATAAATGAAGGTAACTTGAAGCATGCTTACTCTTTAGATGATGTCCTCACAGTTTCCCATTCATCCCGCAAGCAGAGCCACCAAGCTGAAGGATGCAGATTGCCCCGCTTTCTAGAAACTAAATCTTCTAGATACGTAACTCATTTTTCACACAAAAGAATGTGAAAAAAATTGACTCCTGACTCTGCTTTCAGTTTATCTGAAATCCCATATCCCTAAGAGATGTTTTTCTTCCTGAAAATGTATCATACAAGGTCATAATTAGCTAAAAAGCAGTTATTAGGTAAGAGGAAAAACATTCTTGAGGGCGAATCCATCAGAAAAAGTTAAGCAACCTACACAATGAGCAGAAAGTTCTCAGGTAGTGACTTATCAGGATGGAAAGTGTACAACTGCATCTAAAATAATTACAGAAGAGTTCAAATTAAAAATAACTTGTCTATTTGGCAAGTACTCTAGAAGTTTTTACCTTTAAAAGAAAGGTGAACAAATACATGTAGGGAGTGGGTGACAGATACAAAATTAACAGTTGGTCTTGTGAGTCCTTACAAGCTGTTGCGGTTCAAATATGAGGTGTCCCCCAGTGACCCAAGAGTTGAGACTCAATCCTATCATGGCCTGAAGAGACAGGGATCCCGCAGTTCTAAACTCCTCAGTGGGTTCCTCATGGCTAAATGGGCTTTTAGAAGGTGAGGCCTAGTTGGCAGAAGGAGGGTCACCGGGAGTGTGCCTGAGGGTGTATCTTTTCTTCTGCTTTTTCCCCACCTCTGTTCCCAGCTGCCACAAAGTAAGCAGTTGTCCTCAACCATACCTTTCCACCATGGCGTTTTTCCTTGGCCTGATAACCCTGAAAATGTGAGCCAAAGTGAACCATTCCTCCTTTACATTGTATACATACCTGTTCTTTCAGCCACAGACTTGGAAAGCCGATTCAACACACATTTCAAGCCACGTCAACTTCTGGATGGAAGTTCAGAGACATTGTTTGTTTGGAGAGTGTTTATTGTTTCAACTTTGCTGCTGGTTAAAATTAGGCCTCAACTCAGGCACAGAACATAGGATTTTCATAAGACTATGAGTGGAAAAAGAGAGTAAGACCCTAAAAGTCACTATTAAAATTTGTCTCAAGTCATATAATTAGGAATTTTAAAATGTCTACTTTTATAAAAGAAAACAACTGTACAGTTGAAGTTGAGGGCATTGTAGAAATAACAAAGAATGGCTTTTTGGGTTATTATAAAGTATTAGTTCAACTCCTGTCACTGTGTTGTACCACCAGGACTTTGGGACGGTTGAAATGTGTATATCAGACTGTGAACATATGTATGAAATTCCGAATTTCATCTTACTTGTGTAAGTTTTAGAAACTCACCTCAACCAAAATATATCATTGAAAATACATGTTTTGTCTCCCTTGGGGAAAGTCAGGGTTATTTGTGGAATAACAAAAAAAGAAAGTTGTTATCTGCCCTGAACATCTGTTTCTTTCTCCTTTGATCTTTTTTTTTTTCTTTAGAGTTTCAGATTATAAATGGCTATACTTAACAGTTCTCAGTGATGGAAATAAATATCTAAATGTTTTGAAAAACATCCTGATGGGAAATCGACCTCCTAGATCTACCTAAAAGGATCTTGTTTTGATGCCAGCAAGTCTTTAGCCAGTCAGCCTGTCACCTAGAAACTGTACCTACTAAAGCAATTCTTTGTGGTATACTACTCAGTTTCCTAATGGAAAGTCTTGCAGATTGTATGTGGGATTCACATGGCATCTATCAGCCAGGCACTCAGGAGGCTGAGGCAGGAGGGTTGCTGTTAGAGGCCAACCTGAGCTACATCATAGGTTCAAAACCAGCTTGAACCACATAGCAAGTCCTTGTCTCAAAAACAAAACAAAGCATGACATCTATCAAGACATTTAATGCAAAAAAAAACCTCTAGAAGATTTATTATGATTTTATGAAAACAATAAGGTCAATTATTTAAGAGTAACTGAATTCACATCACACCATAAATATGAACAAATTTAAGTATTTATGCAGCAAAATTGAAGTGGTAATGTCATTATTAGTTTCTAGTTTCTTCCCTGGAAGGAAGTACTGAAAGGCCTTAGTGAGGAGGCACTGAGAGAAAACCCTTCTTCACATCACTTCTTGATCTCTGTTCTTGAGATACACAGAGGTTTTTGTAATTGCTTTGTTGTGTTTTTGCTGCATATGTTTTACCAGTACTTTTCTTAGTTTCCCTGAAGTCTTTCTGTCTCATGTCACTCTCAACGGGGAATTATTATCTGGTGTCAGTGGCCTTTATTAATATTTCCAATTTTTTCATTCTGAATCTGGAAATATCCGAAGCCCCCAAATGCACTGATTTGTCTTTTAATTACATCCCGCAGGAGCCCATTTTCTGCTTCTGCCTCTGCTGCCGTAACCTGAGCCACCCTCTTTTGTAACCCTTTGGTCACTTTGAGTCTCCTCCTGTTTCCCTCCTTCCCCTGCTGCCTTAAACAGAGCCAGCCCACTCTCTGTCCAACAGCCAAAGTCATTATTTTAATAAGAAACTACAACCAAATCACTGTGGTATTTAAATGTTTCTTCTAATTCCATTGCACTTGGATAAACCGCACCCAAAAAAATATCTATCATCTCCACCCACCACACCCCAACAAAAGAAGACATCAGTTCATTCAGATCCTGCTTGCAGTTCCAGTTATTTTATACTGGGAGGATGGGCACATTTACACCATGAAGTTTTCCCACCTAGGTGTTTCAATTATCTATTTATTGAAGACATTTTATGGACAAATCTTATTATTTTTCTCCATATAGGATTAAAGGATTTATAATAGCTAAATCTTGGAAATGACCTACATGCCCATCAACAAACAAATGGCCAAAAGAAATGTGGTATTTGTATACAACAGACTACTACTTTGCCATAAAGAATGATAAACTTGACACATTCACAGGTATATGGATATTCCTTGAGAACATAATATTAAGTGAAATAAATCAGACACAGAAGCTGAAATTTCATATGCTTTCTTTTATATGACAAACCCAAAATATAAACAAGAAGCAAAATAAAAGATAAACAATAGAAAGTAGGGAGATCTTTTTCAAATGGGAAACCGAACAAGAGATAGAAAGAGGAAATAAAAGAAGGAAAGGAGATTTAAAAAAAAGAATTGAAAAAAATAAAAATAGAACTTTCACAAATGGAAAAAGGACCAGGCCTTCAAAGAACAGGGCCTGCATGTCTATAATCCTAATTCAAGGAGGCTGAGGCAGGAGGATTGCTCAAGTTCACAGACATAATCACTTGGTTTCTCACCACCTAGCTAATTATAAGCACTATTTGCTGAAGGAATGGATGAATGAATGAATGAATGAATGAACGAATGTGAAAGTAAATGGCCTCTTAAAGTGTTGCTAACTCCTTACTGTCCAAGGTACCCTTTCTTATGCCATTTTAATATTCATGCTCTGTAGTATTTAGGCAGAAATGTCTTTGATGTTTGTAGAGCATTCCTTGGCAAAATTCATTTTGTATGGTTTGGTTTGGTTTGCTACCAGGGATTGAATAAAACTATCCTGTGCCCTTAAACAACAAATTGTAAAGTGATTTTGCCAATGTTTGAACACATTGGATATCATCCAAGAGTCTTCTTTGGTTCTCCTTCTCCATCTAAATGCACCACATTCAATCTAAGGGCATCAAACATTTCCAGAGAATTCACACGTGCCAGGCAGTGTAATAGTGGCCTTATGTCTATTAAGTACTTAGTCCTCACAGTGGTCCTGGGAGAAAAGTAATACTGGGCTTACTTTACCAACTCAGGTTAATGGACTATGTCAAAGTCACACAACTCCATCAGTCCAGCTCTAGAATCAGGCTCCAAAATCTGCACTCCTACCCTCTGTGGCCTAACCACTGCTGACTCACATAAATCTGGTCAATTTATCTTTGTAAATAACTTCACACCTCTTGGCACACACTTGTAATCCCATTATGGGAGGATGAGGCAGGAGGATCATTGCAAATTCAAGACCAGCCTGGGCTACAAAGTGAGCTCCAGGCCACCCTGAATTGCATAGCGAGACCCTGTCTCAAAGACAAAAACAAAAGAAAACCAAAACAACCTCAAGATCTCTCTTGCTTCTGTACTTTTCCACCTCGACCATCCCAGCCTGTCACAGTCATCTCTTTTCCTGACCCTGGTGACGGTTTCCATACCATCCACTCTTACCTCCTGACCTCGAAGAACCCTATGTAAAATTGCAAATCTGATTTTGTGCTACAAAATATCCAGTTGCTGCTAATTCTCTCAGGCTACAAGGGTCTTAGCCCAAGACCTTTCACCTGACTTATCTGATCTTACATGACAGTACAGTACCTGTCTATTTCCAGTTTTTTCCTTTACCCGGCCCTCTTTTCCCCTCCGAGCCCCAAGTACACTGAATTTCAGGCTCTTGAAAAGCTCACGTCCTTTCCACCTCATAGCTTTTGTACGAATGCTCTTCTGCCTGGAGACTTTTTCACCTTCAACTCCAGGCACCCCTCCCCTCAAGGCACCCCAAGAAAGGAAAGACTTTCTTGAGTCTCCAGACTAGAGCAGCTCATCTTTCATAGGTTCTTGTTACACCCTGAACTTTCTCTTAAAAAACTCGTTACAATTCATACTCATTGTTGTCTGGAACAACACCGAATTGTGTTGTCATTTGACTACCTCTTTCCCAGGAGCTCTTCCCTGCCTTCGGCTCTTTCTCCAAAATCCATCACATTGCCCAGTACATGGTAGGCATTCAAACAAAGGTAAAGACTAATTCATGAATGAAGACGTGTGTCTCTTGAGGCATAGGCAGAACTCCTCGTATTTACATACTTAAGAGCGAGATTAGGCATCAAGCATGAGCAAATTGCATAGCTGAAATATGAAATATCACAATTTAAAAATTTCTTCTCTGCCTTTCTCTCTTGCTCTTTGTGTGCGTGTGTGTGTGTGTGTGTGCCTGTCTATCTGTCTGTCTTTTTTTTTTTTCAGTCCTGGGGATTGGACATAGGGCCACTGTACCACTGAGATGCACCTCCAATCTTTTTTTAAGACAGGATCTTGCCAAGTTGCCTAAGCTGCCTGTGAACTTTCATTCCGCCTGTCTCAGCTTTCTGAGTAGCTGGGATGGCAAGTGATTGAGTATTTTTCGCAGTCAATCTGAGGTGGGGAAGAAGAAATAAAAAGAGACAAAGAGTAGAAGGGCCTTTAATGTGGGCATAGGGGAGCTGCAAAGAAGTCCAAGGGCTCTTGGTGAGAACAAAAGTGAAGCTACCTTTATCAGGTCTGGCTGGGGGAGGTGTTTGGGAGGTGGGCAAAATGGCATATCAACAGCTGATTTGAAGGAGCATCTGTGTGTGCAAAACAGGAAACAAAGATTTACTGGGGGCTGGAGGTGGAGGCTTGGGTGGTTGTGGAGTTTTGGGATTGGAGAGGGCTAGGCACATGTGTAGAAAAGGGAGCTGGGGGGTTATTTCTGGAACCAGAAGGAGAACAAGAAGCCACTCTTAGATAAGTTGCTTCTCTGGACCTGCTAGCAATTTTGACAGATATCATGTTAGAAATAGCTAAGCCCCAGGCTGGCAGAAACTATCAACAAGCATGTACCAATGTACTTAGCACAGGAATTTCTTACAGGGAAAAAAAATCAAAGATTGGAAGCCGCCCCAGGGTGAGAACCATATCAGCGTTTCCTGAGATTCGCACCATGTTGGAACTTGGAGCACTGGGAAAACAGGCAGCCAGCTCACCGCTCTGGTGGGCGGCTGTGAGCCTACCGGTGAGCAGGCTAAGAATCAAACATCCATCACACACACACACATCCGCTAGCAAGTGAGAGCTGGAGATCTGAGCATCTCTTGCTAGTTTGACTATATGCAATATAGCAAATAAGGGGGATTTTCTTCTGCCATCTCTTTGAAGGCAAATATTTTCATCTCTGTTTTTCTCTGTTCTAATCAATGATATTGCTCTATTCAATATTCTGTTTCTATAATTTCAGTATTTCCTTTGATATTGCTCTACCTGATTGAAGAAACAACTATTGTGAAGAAAACTGGATATACTATTGTACCTATTGCTGTTATCCTGGTAATCTGCTGTGAGGTTCTGTATCAGTTTCACTGCACTGCCTCAATTGGCTTTGTCCTGTCTTGTTCTGCTGTATTTTACTACCTTAAAAATAAAATAAAATAAAATATAAAAAATTAATAAATAATAAAAAATTTTAAAAAGTAAATAACAACAACAAAACAGATCAGTAAAGTACTGAGCAACCTGAATCATGATATAACTAAACAGATAATGGACTTAAAAAGCAAAAGGAGGAAAAGAAAGAGCTTTAAAGGACATAACTGCATGTATATTTAAGTGTGTAGGATTGATTACCATGTTGCTAAGTTTTTGTTGGATGGGTGAACAGAACTGTTTGCAGCCTCAGTTTGAATGTCCACTTTGTATGCTTTAATTCTATAACTTGAACAACTATATCCAAGAAGATAATACATAATGTATCAACTAGTGATTTCTTACTGTTTATTTTTTTTTGAAATTCTGTATTGTTTCTACCCTTTTTTCTGTTTTGCTTTTTTCCTCCCTTCTTTAAATAAAATTTTAAAAAAGAAAAAAATCAAAGATTAAGATGAGAAAGAAAAAAGAAGAAGGAAAACAAAAAAGACAATGCAGAGACACAGGGCTTTTAAACCCAGCCCCTAGCATGGAAGAAGATGGAAAGCACTTTGCCAAAACCAAGACTGTTGCCTCTCCTGGAATCTCTCCTGTAGGAACCTGGTGCGTCTCTTTCTTCAGGGGAGCATCTGCACACATAATCTTGTCAGAGCGGCTGATTCCCAGATGAAGCAATAGAGGAAGACATTCACATTTTATACAGCAGTGCATATCTTTCTCCAAAGGTTTACTATGAAACATTTTCCATAAATCCAATTAGCTTGAAAAATTCTAATATTCAAGTCATATCATGTTGCCAGTACCATCTGCAGGTTCTGAGAGCTTCCTGTGCTTTTGCACCAGCAAAACTATCTCTGTGGAAGGGGGGCCCCCGCCAGCTGCTCCAGCCTTATCATCCAACACTCAGAGCCACATCCCAGGGCCTCCCAGGGACAGCAAACCACGCTGTGGCCTGCTCCCCTTCTGCTGATAAGTATTGTCCCGTCGGCCAGGAATGGTTTACCCACCGCTGATCCTATGGCTGGCCAACTCCTCTTCCATCCTCCGCGTCACCTGGCCCCTGGCTTCCCTAAGGTCCACCGCATGGGTTACGTTAGATATTTCTTCTGAAAGTTCCTGTCTTTTCTGGTGCATATTGATAACTGCATTTGTCATAGTACATTGTATAATAATGTTCGGTGTTTGCATCTGTTCTCTATGCCAAGCTGGGTTAAGGTGCCAGTGTGTTGTTTTTGACTTGAGACCTCGGTTTCCCATCCAGTATGCAGCATCATACTCAGTTAAAGTTCAGAGATGTCATGCTGTTGCAGCTTTTTGTGTAATACACCCCGTGTTCTTAAGACAATATTTCAAGTTGCTTACAATGATCCATCGGAGAGTGACATGATAGGGTTAAAAAATAAAAAAAGAACAGAGGTAAAACAGATCCCAGGAATAAGGTTAAAACTAAATAGCATCCTAACTTTCAAGTTTTCACAATGTGAATTTGCCTCAAAATTTGTTCTGGGCTCTGAATAGTTCACATGGAATAGAAAATTATTTTTTTCCCCTCTTTTTTCAAATCCATTTTATGTCAAGGAGGAAAAAAAAAACCATAAAACAAAATTTCAAAACACATCAATCAAGGGCAGCAATGGTACATACATTGCACATTGTCATCCCCAAATCAGTTACCCAGAGCGCAAGACATCTGCACCCAACTGTCCGAACAGTACCAGCACAAACCTTTCTCTTCAATGAACTCAGAGAAATCAGTAGTATAACTGTCTTAACATTCATATGCATATGTTGTTTCTTTCCGCTTCTCACATTAGTGAGACAATATGATGTTTACACATGTGGGTCTGATTTATGGAGATTATTGCTCTGACTGTACTTTTAATGTCCACAAATTTTTAAAACATATTTCTCAGTAAGTCCTGTTTTCATATTTAAATGCTCACATACATTTTTAAAATGGTCTTACAATTTCTTCTATGAGGTAGAGCAATTGAGGGAAGTGTTTAAAAGCAACTTAAGCTGGGTTGCAGGTGCATGCCCATAACCCCAGCACTGTCTGAAGCTGAGGCAGGAGGACTGTAAATTCAAACCTGTCCTGGGCAAGTGAGACCCTGACATCTTGTCTGAAAATTCAAAAAGAAAAAAAAAAAATCCAAAACATATACCTTAATGTGAAGGTACTGAATTTAATCCTTAGTACATGGGGGTGGAGGATTTAATGTTAGGGTGATATGTGAAAATCTACTGAGTTTAGAAAGTTTGCAAAATTAACATACAAATAAAAATGTTTTCTTATTCACATATATAGACAATACTTCAAAATAGTATTTAGATTTCACATGGGCTTTGCGGTGTGTGTGTGTGTGTGTGTGTGGTACTAGAGACACACACAATTCAGGGCCTTCACACTGAGCATATCCCCAATCCCTTTTAATTTTCTACTCTTAATCAGGGTCTCACGAAGTCATGAAATTACCCGGGCTAGGCTCAAAATTGTGACCCTCCTGCTTCAGCCTCCCACAGTTTTGGGAATGCAGGTATGCACCACCACACCCGGCTATCATGGGCTTTTAGATACTATCAAAATGTGTTCTGTTAATAGGCAGTTGAACAATAGTCACTAAAAGCCTGCTTGGAGGCAGTGCCAGGGTAGCTAGCCATCTTCTTTCCCACCTTGCTTGCACGCTAATATTAAGAACAGAAAGGAATGATTAAGAACTGTTAAATTTTAAATCAATGGCTCATGATACTTCTTTGCAAAGTCCTTGGTTATAATGTATGTGTTATTTTTGTCAACTGTGAAAAGTACTGCATTCACTGTTCTTCGAATTGTGGAGCTGATTAGAAGTGACTGCTGGAGCCTTAGCGGGAGTTGACAGCCCCAACTGTCCAGGTGCGGACACAGACAGGTAGGAGGTGCGATTTCCAGGCCATCATGGAGCTCACCTCCCAGCTAGGAGGACTTGCTTGGCAACCCTCAGAGTTGTGCGATGTTGGTGGCAAACGCCAGGTCGGCAGAGCAAACAAGTGATAACCTGGGATGGGAGCTGTTCTCACCTTTCGAATGATTTTCCCCTTGGAGAAAAATTTTCTATGTGACTTAATCCTGCAAACCTTTAGATCTTTTATGTTTTCTAGAAAGTTATTCTTACTCAAACCTTGAGGCATCTTAGAATTATCTCATCAGCCATGTAGCTGTTCTTCTTTGATATCTCGTCAGAAAATATCTTGGTTATTTCCCAAATAAATGTAGTTAAATCTGTATCTTAGGGATGCAAGAATTTTTCTCTCCATATAAAACATTTAAAACTATTGATTTTTGACATTGTAATGTCTGGTTTTTATTATATGAGCACAGATTAATTAACACAGGATATTTAATGCGAACCACGATCTGGGTTTCAAGCTAATAATCTAGAAATATACACATCTCAAAGCTGCTCTCAGTGTACCCAAAAATGTAGCCTCTATTCAGACACCACCATTTGAGGAGCCTGAAAGGGGAAACAGAATTCTTCACTCTGACAAATGGTGTTATATTTGCAACATTTAATAGAATTTCAGACTTTCCTACAGAGATAGTTGACCTTGAAAAAGCTCTGTGAACACTGACTTCTACGAACCATGGCAAATATGTTTGACAGTCTAATGACCTGATTGTCATGGGTTGCTCTACTTTATGACATAGACCAAAATTTTGTGGGGAAAAACATCATTACTAGATCTTTCAGAATGTCTATAAGGCACACATAAAAGAAAAAGTTGTTACTTTTTCACAGTATAGGAGTGAAAAAAGCAGAGAAGACTATCAGAATTCCTGAGGATTTCAATGGCTCAGCTATTACCTTTGACTTACAGACGCCTCCTTCAAAGGACTTGCCAACATTTCTTTCATAATAAAAATTGGTCAGCAGTGTGGCCACACAATTCAAAAGCCACAACGTAGAAAAACCCTACCTTATCACGTTCCTTTCTATCCGTTGGGGACTCACAATTTTCCCTTCCAATCCCACTCCCTGAACTTGAAGTTACACAGACTTTTTTCATAGCCTGACAGTTTTCAATGTATAAGCAACTGAACATATTCTTTTCCTCCCACTTCTCTGCACACTACTCTTTTTCACCTACCACATCTTTCCAATGTGTAGAAGGCATGTTCATTCCTTTACACAATGTCCATTGAATGAATAGTAAAACTTTATTTAAACAGTCCCTATGGAAAGACCTTTCTAGTTGCTTTACCATCTTTCCCTATTATAAACAATTCAGCCTGACTCTTGTGCCAGTGCGTAGGATTAATTCCCCAATACAGGACTGAGTTGTAAGACATGCTGTTAGATGTTGATAGATATCGCTACCTTGTTCTGCATAAAGGTAAGACCAACTCATGGTTTTCCAGCAAATTATGAGTTCCATTTACCTCCAAAGAAGAGTGTTATTAGACATTTGGATTTTTCTTATTGTCTTAGATGAGGGACCAGGGATGTAGCTCAGTGGCCAAGTGCGAGGTTGTGAGTTTGGTCCCTAGGAACGAAAGAAAGAAAGAAAGAAAGAAAGAAAGAAAGAAAGAAAGAAAGAAAGAAAGAGAGAGAGAGAGAGAGAGAGAGAGAGAGAGAGAGAGAGAGAGGAGAAAGAAAAGAAAAAGAAGGAAAGAGAAAGATACATACACACATGTGACACACAGAAAAACTTCGATTTTGATGACTTATTTTTTCTGTCCTTGAACACAGTTTTGCTTAATTTCAGTTCCTCTCTTAGGCTTTTCAGTTATAGTCATCAATAATCCCACTTGCCATTTTTGATTTATTTTAGCCCATTTGAAGAAATAATAATTGATTGATAAAGTACTTGGGTCTGTTTCTCTCCTGTGAAACAACGTAGGCAAAGATCACTTCCAATTCTAAGCTTATGTGACATCAAAGCACCCGTGGGGGCCAGGTGTGGTGGTGCACACCTGCAACCCCAGTTCTCTGGGCAGTTAAGGCAGGAACAGCAAAAACTTGAGTCAAACCCAGGCAATTTAGTGACTTAGGAAGATTCTGTCTCAAAACAAAAAATAAAAAATGACCTGGGAAGTTAATTCAGTACAAAAGCTCCCCGTTCAACTCCTGGTACCACACGTGTGTGCACACACAAGTAGTTATGTGGATAAACCATGTCAGTGTGAAACAATGTGTGCAGTTTTCACATTTTGAATGACTCAGGCTGTAACTGAATCTGGGCCATTACTTTCTTCCTAGACAATGTCAGCAGTGCCATTTCCCCTATTTTTTACAGGAATAACTAAAGCACTCTAACGAATATATGGGGCCTCAGGTCTCTTCCTGACTTTACAGCACCTTGTTTTGCTGTTTGTGATTTATGCACCTTTTATCAGCTACATTAAGTTACCTGTTAACAGGTACTTGTCTAATGACTGTTTTGCTCAGTGCTTTTAGAGAGTCACTTGGAACCAGATTCAGTTAGCTGGGACAAAAATAGTAAGTGTTAGGAGTTTACCTCTCAATATAGAAGCATTTAAGAAGCAGGAGGCCCATAGCTGGTAGAGAAGCTAGCTCCACGAACACTAAAGACTCAACTCTTCTTTCATCTCTTGGCTCTGCCATCCTGAAAGTTCTGCCATTCTGTACATGGTCCAGGACAGTTGACAAATTGAGACGGTCTTTCCATTCTTTTGTATTAAATGTTTCTTGCTGGGCACAAAACATTTCTATAATCCCAGCATTTGGGAAGCTGAGACAGGAGAATTCCAAGTTTTAAGCCAGCTTGGGCTATATAGTGAGATCCCATCTCAAACAATGAAGTCTATTCTTTTATGGTAAGAAAATATTAGTTTTCTCCATGGTCTTTTTTTTTTTTCGAAATAAAAGGATGACAAACTTATGCTTAGACCCTCACCTTCCTCCACACAAACAGATTTTTTTCATTCCTGATAAAATTTAAACCACTGTAAATTGGTCCATGAAACTGAAACTTGGAAACAACCGGCTTATTATAATTTTAGCATTTGTGTACAAGAAACTGAAATACAGAACTAGAGGCATAAATTGCTCTTTGAATCTAGAAATAATCTTGGTACCAATGAACAGTAACTTTGGAAATGTGACCTGAAGAAGGAATTTAACACCTGCCTTTACAGAAAACAAAAATCCTTGCATATTCTGAAGCATTAAGGATTTTATTATTACCTTATAAAGATGTAAGGGTAGAATAATTGGTATTTCCCACAAGATAGCACTGGATAGCAGAGATCTGGAAATAGCAGGGCCTGGGTTGAATCCTAGCTCTGTTTAGTCCCCAAGACTTGAGTTTTCATATTGGAAAACTGGGAATACAAAGACTTGAGAGCAGCAGTTCTCAGTCAGCAGTGATTTTCCTTGTAGCAATGCTTGAGAATATCTGTGGCTATCGCTCTAGAGGGAGAGACATGTGACTGGCATCCACTGGGAGGAGGCTGGGCTGGCTGAAAACATCTTGCAACGCATCCCAAGCCAGAACCATCCAGCCTAAAACGTCAGTAGTACCAAGGCTAAGAAACTACTTTCTAGGACAGTGGGGCTGGCTTCAGTGAGTTAATATCCATCAAGCTTCGGCTTCAGAAGAGCAAGTTCTACTGAAGTGTTTGCTACCATTATGATCAACTTCTCACTAAGGGTATTACTCATTATTTTTTCTTGTTTAACATATACAACTCATACTAAAGAGATGCTGCTGTTATCACCATTTCGTGGGCAAAGAAACTGAGTCTTAGAAGCAGTTAGGTATAGCACCTAACTTGCCCAACAGCACAGTTGATCAGTAATTTAGAATCTATGATCATGGGATGCCAAATCTCGTGTTTTTATCACTCCCTAAACTGAACCCTATGCAGTACATGTAAACTGGAAATTCTTTGATAAAGAAACTCTGCTTAATGTCCCTTCCTAAATGCCCAAAGTATACTGTCTGCCAGTAGCCAGGGTCTGAATAATTCAGCTCAAATTTCTACTTTCCTCCACTCTCAAAGAGAATGCTAACAAAGTGAATTTCGGTTTTACAAAGCTTTGTTTCAGAAGTTCCTCCTTTTAGAAAAGTAAAAACTTCCTTGTAAAAGTTACATAACTGACACCCATTGTAACTCTTCTGCTGTAGCCTTAAAATAGTAAGCACAGACCCAGGACAACAAAACTAGGGTACTTGCTGCGACAGAATTGTTTTGCTGCCTGAAGGTGAGAGAGCAGGTGCTGTTGGAATTTAGGAATATTTATGACATGTGGGAACAATCGTTGGAAATGATGACTCAAACCTTTCAGAAACTAGGGAAGCAGAAGCACACTGCAATAGTTAATTTTATTTGTTCAAGAGCTCATATTGCAAGCATTAATCCAAGCCTGGGCTTTGATTCTGTGAGCTCCTAGCAGATATTAAGGAAGAATTAAACTGTGACCCATTTAGATGAAGGCTAAATAAAGGCTCAGGATTTGTCACAGGGTAGTTTTTAAACTTCTACAGCCTAGAACACAATAGTCACAGGTCTTTTAGGTCCTTCTGGATGTCCCACAGGGTATCTGCACTTTTCTTGAGCTGAGCAACCTCTTCATCCTTCAGCTTCTGGTTGATAACGCTGGTTAACCCCCTGGCATTCAGGATGCAGGGCAGGCTCAGGAAGACTTCGTTCTCAATGCCGTACATGCCCTGCGTGAGGAGCAAAGACACTTAGAGCAAGACAGGGAACCCTCAGTAACAGTGATCCCAGCAGCCAGGAACAAAAAGAACTCCAGGGAGGGCCAGGGATTTAGCTCAGTGGCATAAGTGCCTGCCTGGCAAGGTGAGGTTGTGAGTTCGAACCCTGGTACCAAAAAAAACCCCAAAAAACAAAAACAAAAAACCCAAACCAAACCAAAACAAAACAAAACCTCCAGGGAATCCAATAAGCATACACGCATCTCTACCAAATTCTCCATCACTTTAAAGTTTCCACTTCCCCTATAACTTATGTTTTAAAATAGGTTTTATGCATGGAATGTGAAACATATACTAAGATAAAAACGAATAGCTGTAAGAAAAAGGACTACATTGCATCATTCTGAATATGTTTTAATGAACAATCCTGTGTCTAGATAGACACATTTTTAATAAAATTTGATAGAAGAATCTTATGACTCTAACATGTGACCCCCCTAATGGATTACCTTCCATGAAACTTTAAATTCCTTACAGATTTTTAGTTAAGAAGGGAATTTAACAGTTGGTAATGTTTAGTGGGTAGTGAGAATAACAGGTTATGACCAACCTTAGAGATCTTACTGGAAGCTGCTACTATGAGAGATTTAAGATAAAAACAGCAGTGTCCAAAACACTTAACCAGTTTGTATAAAATTTAATCACAAGATGAAGTTCACCATACAACTACTCTGATTAGTTATATTAAATAAGTTACTTTAATGTAACTAAAAACTGTTAATTTCAAACAGCTTATACACACACACACACACAAAAGCAGAACAAACTAATTCCTGTGGAGGTGCTCTAAGACTCAGCAGTTACCAATTTTTGCCATACATTTTAGTTTCTGTAATATTTTAAAACAAACATCTACATCATATTTTCTCTCTCCTCCTTTGGGTCTGTCTTTTCTATGTGTGTCCTTTAATACACTGCCTTCCCTTCTACTTCTTCACTCTTTGTATTTATGATAGAGGAGTCACCTGCCTTACAGCGTTTTACTACAATTTTATTTTTTAAATCACTTTCTAGTTAACCTTTTCATGTTCGCGCCACAGTTTTCACAATAAGTCAAATTTGCTAAGGTATCAAAGGCGCCATAAAAAGCAAACGACAGCTCATGACGCTAAATTAAAGTGAATACTGTATGTATTCAAACGATCATATACTGTAAGGGTGTGCTGATGGAAATGGGGTTAATATTCAACTTGCCACATGGTAAGAGGAAGAATAATTAAAAAATAACTAATGTTTCAGGCTCTACAAGCATGGGTTCCTGTCCTAGATAGACGACTGTGGAAAAGCAAAAAAAGTTTACAGAAACTGTTGGGATACAGAACTAACTGTGAGTAATTTTACCTTGTACTTCAGAAATGATATGACATTGGTTACTGGTTTGTCTTACCTTCACCATGGTTGACACTGGATGAATCCGGGACAGATTCTTCAAGATGGACTCGATAAGATCAGCCACACTTAAGCCAATTGCCCAGTTGGTGTAACCTTTCAGCTTGATGACTTCGTAGGCGCTAAGGAAAAAAGAAAACATAAATGATCACTGAAACCAGCCTCCCTGGATTTGACTCTTGTTCTGTTCCCTGTTGAGTGTTAATCTTGGGGAAATCATTAACATTTTTTGCCACAGGGTTATTTTCTTTAAAAATAACAGTGTTATCTATCTGGTAAGTTTTTTTTTTTTTTTTGAGTGTTAAATGAATTAATATACAAATATTCATTTAAGGACCTATCCATTTAACAACTGTTAGGACTTACTAACAAGGCATGCAATTCAGGGTTATACACTGCTTCTCAGATTTGCATGTCTTTTTTAATTTTGTACAGTTCTGCACATTTTGGTTTTAGAACCTCAGTGCCTGTTTTTGTATATAACCATGTTTCTACATACTGCAATTTTTCTTGACTGTACCATACAGTATACAGTGCTGTAGTTTTATGTTCTGCTCTATATTACAGTAGTGCATCTAAGAGTTATGCAAATAAAAGCAAAATCATCAAGTTGGGAGTTTCCTTGGACCATTGTTTGTTCTGAATATTGTAATACACATACTATACACAGTTCCTCATTTAGCAACTCATTCATTAATGACCCAGTCCCAGGAACAAAACTTAGTCATTAAATGAAGAGTGGAAGGCTGTCAGTACTACCTGCAGGCAGTATATCCATCTTCTGATAAATTTAAAGAGCTAACTGTTTAAGTGAGTATTTGTAAAGTCATATGGTAGAATGTATACTCTCCAGTCACTATAACTTATACATGAATATACTTCCAAACAACTAAGGAAACTGGGAAACAATGAAAGTAAAAGAATTTCTGGCCGTGGTAACAAACTCCTGTAATCTCCACTCAAGAGGCTGAGGCAGGAGGATCACTGCAAATTTGACACCAGCCTGGGCTACAAAGTGAGCTCAAGGCCAGCCTGAACTGCATAGCGAGACCCTGTCTCAAAAGAAAAAAATGTTAAGAAAAGTTCCCTAATGTTAAAGCAGATAGGCAACCGGGAGGCTCCCAGTACTTTGGAAGCTGAGGCAGGAAGCCCTGGGCTTGAGGCCAGCATGGGAAACATAGTGAGTTCAAGGCCAGTCTGAGCTGCATAACAAGATTCTGGCTCAAAAAGAAAAAAAAAAAAAAAAAAAAGAATAAAATTGATTGTGAGGTGCCGCTTGTCTTTGTCAGCTAAGATTATGATAGGCTAACTTGAGAAGAGAAGACAATATCCTCCTTAGTGATTTCCAGCTAAGAATACAAATTATACACCTCACAGCTCACGAAAGGCATGGATTACTAACAAGCGGCAGGAATCGCTCTCACTGAGTATCAGAAATTTCGGACTTACTGCGATCTGCCACTGAGCAGAAGGTCTTGGACAAGTTACCCTACATGAGGTGAGTAGCCCCTTGTCTTCTCATTTAGAAAAGAACAGAATTATGTTAATTAAAATTCTAACAACTTTTCCAACTTTAAAAATTTCTTTTACACACACACACACACACACACACACACACACACAAAGGTTGAATTCCAAAAAAAAAAAATCATTACTATTGAACTGAACAAAACTTCCATATTTGAGAGAACAGTTAAGTCTTACTGCAAAAATTTTCTGCAAATAACAGCATTCATTGAAGATTTTTATCAAGGAAAGGGTGTGGGAATATCTGTAATTGAGAAAGGAAAGGTAAATAAAAGAATAGGCTGTGGGCTGAGGGTACAGATCAGAGGTACAGCACCTGCCTGGCAAGTGTGAGGTCATAAATTCAATACCAAGAAACAAAAACAAAAACACAAACAGGTGGAATAATTTCAACAATCTGTCCTCCACTACTTTTTTTTTTTTGGGCAATCATGAGACTTAGAGGTCTATGTTTACCTTTTGAAATAAATCTTCCATGATGGGAGGCAAAGAAGGCCCTTCTCACTTATTAATCCTGGGTTTGGCTCTGGTTACCCTTATAACAGACTTTCTCTAGGGATAAAAATATTTGCTTTCTCTAGGGAGACTGATGGAGCAAGTCTAACCACCCTCCATCAGTCGTGCTGCTTCCAGAGAGCCGCATACCAACTGCGTGAGGTATGGCTGCGTGGGCAGCGTGAGAATTATTAAGTCAACATGAAATGATCCATCCCAAGCCAAGTTCCCTTTCACTCACCTGTCCACCACCATCTTATGCACCTCCTTCCAATTCTCACTATCGCCGTCCGTGCCCATTTCCGGGTTCAGTTCCTGGAGGGAAACACCTGCCACATTCACGCCACTCCACACAGCCACTGCAAGGAAAAGGGGAAAGAAAAAAGACAGGCATTTGAGGTATTTCTATTTCGTAAGTCTTAGTTCAGATTTCACCTCTGTACAAGTTACTGACTCCCAGCTGGTACCGCTCCAGGGACAAGTGACTCCCGCACTTGTGGAGGACACTTGGTCAGACATTTCCCTTCAAATGGCAACACATCTGACCTTCTAATTTTCAACAAATTTGGTACAAAGTAAATTTTGTGTCAAAGTGATGAGGAATATGATTTTTTTTTCCTTGCTTTTTTTTTAAACATCCTTCTTGGTTTGTGAACTCACAAGGGAGTCTAGCTTAGGATTATCTTAAAATTCTGATTTGAGGAGTTTTACATTTTCCTCCTGCTTATTTTTTTTCCTAATGTTACATTTTTTCTTCTACAATAAAAAAGTCCTAGATAAGACCCCAAACAGTATATTTACATAAAATATAATTCTGAAAATACAATAAAACAAATAAGGGTCTACTTACTTAAAGGGCTACAAACATAGGTGTGTGACCTGGATCTTGAAATTTAGGTTATGTATTCCGTAGGGGTTTTGGGAGAGGACCATGAAAGACTCAGGAAATACAGGCAGAGGGCTAGGTAAAGTTTAGCATTACACAGCCATGAAGGAAAGTTGCTCATGGCCAATAAAACTCTTCAGTACATAAGTTCTGACAAGTCAAGCTTATTGAGCATTTTCACAGGCTTTCATAAAATCCAAGAAATCTGAGTGATTCTGACTATATGGTAATTCTTCATGCAGACAATACAGATCAATATGGAAACTAATAATAAAAGAGAAGAGAGAAAAAAAGAGTAAATGGTAAAGTAAATGGGAACAAAATAGAATTAACTATACTATTTTAACAATTTTTCTGAAGTACATCAAAGGGCATAAAAATAAAATTTTAAATCAAAAAATTCAGAAAAGCAAGATCATAAGAACATGATACATTATTTTATTTTTTTTACCACTTGAGTCGCCATGTTCTCCCAGAATCCATCCATGGCAGCTGCTGGGATGAATGCCAAGTTTTTCAGCCATAAGATAGCGAAATCTAGCAGAATCCAGGTTGCATCCGCTCCCAATCACACGGTGCTTGGGCAATCCACTTAGTTTCCAGGTAACGTATGTAAGAATGTCCACTAAATGTTTTAGAAAAAACACAGGTAAACACATCAAAACTGGTTTCAATCAGTGGTTGCCTTAGATTCCACCTTCCCAGCACTTCCTCATTCCCCAAATGAGATGTGGCCAGAAAGACAGAAATACTGATTTGCTTGGGTATGAGATATTGTCCAGTTGACTACTGTGGCAACTCAAGGCTCTAAAACGTTATGTATAACGGGGATCCTTTGTTTCCAGTGGGCACAACCCCACATCTACACAGAGGTAAAATTTTGCTAATCCATCTGTCCATAAGTAAAAAACTGTGGAGGGGGTAGGGGTAGAAGGAGGGACTGGAGATACAGCTCAGTGCAAAGACCCTGGGCTCAAGCCACAGCACTGTCAAAATTTAAAAAATCAATCAATCAATGAAAGGAACGTGAAAAGCTGGAATCAATCCTGCCGCCTCCATCTCCCTACCCACCTTTAGACCCCGACTGAAATATTCGACTAGATAATCTCTTTCCCTTGACAAATCTGATTCACTAGAAGCAGCTCCTTGGAGAATTAGACTTTGGAGCTATACCTAGAACGCTATATAATCATTTGGTGATGTCTAGCTGAGGCTCAGCAAGTGAGGACTTACTATAGCGATTTGTCCTTCCTGTTCTACATCCACCTTCCACATATATTTTTATATACAAGACTAAATGACTCAGTGAGCCCCAATCTAGGTGTGGGGGGAATATAAGAATAATGCTGAAATATTCTCCCATCATTGGTGGCTCTCAACTTTACAAATATTTCTTTGCCCTCACTTTCCATCTTTCCCTAGGTGAAGGATCAGGGACAATTTGTTTGACCTTTTTGTCACTGTGTCCCATGCTCACCAATATGCAGTAAGTGTGACAGCAAATAATAAACAAACAAACAAACAAAAAACTGTAAAACAGAATGAATTTTAACCACTTGGGCTGTCAAAAGACAAAATTACAGTTTAAATTTCTTGATTGGTTTTATTGTCCAATTTAGAATCAGGCAATACTTTATTCCATAAAACAAAGGTGAATGTTTCGTTGGGCTAAGCAGCAATGTTTGGTTTTATAAATGGAGAAAGGATGAAGGAAATAGGGACAAAAGAACAAAAAGCAGAACCAGTTATTTCGAAGTTACTTTATCAAGTGGAGACAAAACATTAGAAAGTAACTGACTGGTTAATAGGAGGTAATTTCAAAATACTTCTTTCCTGAGGATTAAACAGCATGCCCACTGATAAGGGCCCTTCTGGGAAATCTGGCTGTGATCTCTCCACTCCAGATTTACCGTGGCAGATAAAGAGGTTAGTTTCAGCAAGCTGATACGGAACTTCAGCACGCATGACTCCATTTCGACGTTTAGCTGGGTCTGTCGGGCCTCTCTACTGGGAGCTTAGGCCCAAACCATGGCCATCTGTAATTTTTAATTAACAAAGCTAAAAACAAGTAGCATTGTCTCCAGTTAATACATTTTAATGTTTATTCTGTGAATGTATTTAGCAAGGAAAACATTCTTCTTCTCACAACATGTGGTGTTAGCAACTTTTGTCTGTCCATCTGATCTGTTTTTATTTTTAAAACCAAATTGATTGGCAATATTTTTGGGTTCTTTTCCAATTCAGCGTGATTCAGTTCTAAATAATTTAGGGATACGGATGTTAGAATGGGTTTTCCAGAAAACAAGTCAAAATTTTTCTTATAAATTGAAGAGAACCTTCAAACGATTCATTCCCTTCCTATTCGTTCCCAAAATAAGCTTTGTTAAAAAAAATGTCAAAGACCCTAGATTCGACAAAATCTCAGATAAGACAAAAGGATGAAGTTTCATTGAATGAAACTACCCTCAGGTTTTGAACACTTGGCCTGGGACCCTGCCATTTGTCTTGTGAGTACCGCCTGTGGCCAGCAAACTAAGAACTGCAGCTTAGTGAACACAGGGATTGATGTTAAGTCTAAAACATCAGCAAAAGCCCCCCAAACACTGAGCTCAACAGAAGCGAGGCAGAAAGTACTGCAGTAATACCGGGATTGGAGACCACAATGATGGTGCAGTCAGGACTGTACTTGACGATCTGAGGAATAATGAACTTGAAGACGTTCACGTTTCTCTGCACTAGATTGAGCCGACTCTCCCCTTCCTGCTGACGGACGCCGGCGGTCACCACCACAATCTTCGAATTGGCAGTTACAGAGTAATCTTGGGGAAAAAAGAGGAGAAAAACAACTAAATATAACTATATCAAAATATGCTATATTCAATGTGCTCTACAGTCTAACTACAAATGAGCTTCAAGAACTTAAAAGTTTTCACTGGGCCTATAACCCCTACATTCTAGGAGGCTGAGGCAGGAGAATTACAAATTTGAGTCCAGTCTGGATGACTCAGAGAGACTCTGTCTCAAAATTAAAAAATAAACATAGGATGAGGAGATAGCTAATTGCAAAGGTCTTAGGTTCAATCCTCAGTACTGCAATACACAGTTTTTCATATTAAAAGATTTTGAAGTTCAATGCTCCTGCAGTTACTTTTTTTCCTCCTTGAGCTACACTGAAGTAATCCAACTAAAATAGGCTCAGAAAATGAATCTGGGAAATAAAAATGACCCTGTATGAGTGTGGCTAAGAAATTCCCTGGATTTTCAATACTATATTGAAACAGCGAGAGTGAGTCTGAAATCCAATAGGGAGACTTCCAATAGAAATTAAAAAAAAAAAAAAATCAATTTGTGTTTAGTAAAATCAAAGAGCAGGCACAAAAGAAAATAAAAATCAATTTTAAATTGTTCTAAGGCACATAACACTAAATAAATCTATGTTTTTGGCTAGACACTAAAACCTTAGTTTTGATACTCAGTATTTTGAGAGAGTTTATTCACTTTTTAGCAATGAGTCAATGAGCATCTGTCTGTCTGTCTGTCTATCTCTCAGCTGTCTTTCTTGTAAAGGAAATTTGTCTTTTTTCAAAGTATACAGTCTTGAAGATTTAACAGTCATTATGTGCCATATGTATAGATGAGTCACATAATTAAACTGGTTGCAATGTGACTTCTGATAAAAGGTTACCAACACTCCTCTCCTAGATAACAGAGGAAAAACAATATCCCCACCTCACAGGGCCACTGGGAAGACGAACTCAGATGAGCTAATACGTGGAAAATGCTTCCCACAATACTCTGAATGTTTCTGACTCCATAAATAGTAGCTATCATTTTGGTTTCAAGGCCCCCAAACTATTTCACCCAGATAAAATGCACCAGGATGAAGAGTCATTTTCTGACAGGAAATGAGAGGCGGAGAAGATTAAGAAAAGTGGAAATGTAGGTTGTGCTCGAATCGTGAAAATCTGCGTAGGCCCAGCCAGAGGTTTGAATATACACAAACCTGTATCAAAAGACAGGAAATCTTTTAAAGAAATGACCATTTTAGGAAAAGCCTGTGTTTGGGGAACAAAGATAACCAGTGCATCAGTGTGGAACATGGATACACGATCAGCTCTTCCTTGTGTTTCTGGTATGAAAATGTCCATTTGGTCACTGTACCTTTTAAGAAGTTTCTAGAGATTGATGAAGGAAACCTGGCACACAGGAAAAACATGGTAAACAACAAACTAAGCCACCCTGAATACCACATTTGGTGATTTTTTCTTAATGATGTATACCTAGGATCAGTTTTAGCTAATAAATTCATTTCTAAGTTACAGTCCATTAAGAAGAGAATGTAAAATTAACATATTGGGAATGAAAAGTTGAATCTTACAGGGAAAGAGGAACAAATTTTTAGGTAAAAAAGGGAAAGAATATAATTAGAAGGAAATTTTGTAGGATTTTAAACTACAACAGATCATGAACTCGTGATTTTTTAAAAAATTGTTATATGTATCATAGCTCAATAAGACTGTTTAAAAAACAAGCAAAAATACTGCAGCCCAAGGCAATGTGAACACTTGATTGTTAATAGACACTGAAATAATTTTCAAAGTTTCAACTTTGCTTACCTAAAAAAAAAAAAAAATAAGCTTAGCACAGTGGTAGAGAGCATGGTCGCCTAGCATGTGCAAGGCCCTGAGCTCCATACAGCACTACAAATGATACAGAAATACATGAAGAGTAGTAGTAAATTAAAACTACCTTTATCTGCCACAATTTTAGATGTCTGAAGAAACAAGCTTCCGTGCTGCAGATCCATCATTTCTCCTTTGAGTTTATCTTCCAAAACATCCACAAGAGCAAGTTCGTCAGCCAGAGACTATAAACACGAAAGCAGGAGTTAGTACCCTATGCCTCGCTAGGATGCCTCTGTTCACCATCCAACTCAAAAAGACCTTTTAAATGGCAAAGCACCAACTGGCCAAGAGCCTCAAGAACTTTACCATGGCATTAGGTGCTCAGCCAGGATTCAATTAACAGTACGATACAGCTGTGTTTAAGAACATGCAGATTTCTTGAAGATGTCTTAAGAAAATGACTTGGCTCAGTAGCAGACAGAGACAGAAAGAGTATCCACATTAAGGGGAGGAGGTGGTGGTATACACATTAAGGAGAGGGAGGGAGGGAGGGAGAGGGAGAGGGGAAGAGAGAGAGAGAGAGAGAGAGAGAGAGAGAGAGAGAGAGACAGACAGACAGAGAGAGAGAGAGAGAGAGAGAGAGAGAATATAGCCCCAAAACAGCCTTGGGAAAAGTTATCCTAATATCACCCTGGTTCACAGTTTCAGATTCAGTTTAAATCACCAAGGATGTGAATTCACTTTAGAGTAGAACTTGAGCCACTGGTGAAGCTTGCAATGCTGATGTTAGCTCTTATCAATTCAAATGTCTTGGTGGGGAAAGCAAGAAAAGTCCTGCGGATGACTGTCTAGTCTCAGCACTTCTGATCAACCCAAAGCTGCACCTTGGAATCTTTACTAACCTCAGAATTCCCATTTTCGACCTCAACTGTCTTCATCTTTCTGTCCTCACCAACCAAAATAAACTCTAACTCAATAAATATACTATTAAATCTTGGCCTAGCTTTCTAATTTCATTTGTTCTCTGAATCTTTAAATAGTAGTGAGAAAGAAAAAAAAAAAGTAAAACAAAGGGTTCTCCCTTTTAGAAATCAACTATGTTCTTCAGCAAGTCCTTGATCTTATAAGAGGTGGCTCCATGTAAATGCATGCAAACAACCTTTCCGTTTTGACGTGCTTGTATATTATGGAAGCCTATAATCCACTGATGATTTAAAAAGTGGCTAACCTTCCCAACACCACTTAAGGCTGTGCCTCTATGGTTTTATGGGGCTGTTAACAAATCATTAATATATCAATCCTAGAATTCACTTTCAAATGTACACACTTCCTCTAAGGACAGCAGTGTGATCAGGAGTCAGACAAAGGGGGGTTGCCTGTGAACAAGGGGCTCAGGAAGCACTTTGAAGGATCAGGTAGAATTGGAAGTGCAGGGAAGGTAAGGCCAGCAGGGGGAGGAGCAACACAGAGATCAGCCAGCCAGGAAGTGCAGTGCAACCTACTTTAGTTTTCCTCAGGAGCAGTGTGAATAACAAGTGTCCCCAGTGTCTGGAATGCTGAGCTGCTGGCCAGCCTAGAGGTGACTTACAACAGGCCTGCTTGCTTATGAGGGCTTCTCTGAGACTGAGAGTCTCCTTGGGCCTGAATGTGTTTTAGTTCTAAGCAACTGAAATTCAGTACTTGCAAGTGTTTGAAATGAGCAATTTTTAAGTTGAGGAACTCTTAGAAACTATTTTCTCCTTTCCGTGTAGTCAATCCTTTCTCTGGTTAGTCTACATTCATGAATTAAACCAACCGTAGGACAAAAGTATTTTTTTGAAGAAAACTACAATTATGGTACACAGGCACAGAATTCTTACCAATATTCCCTGAACTATAGCAGGTGGATTGTTTTAAGTATTAGAAATAATTGAGATGGTTTAAAGTATACAGGAGGACATGTATCTATAGCTTATATGCAAATAATACACCATTTTATATAATAAAGACTCTTGGATCTTGGTATCTATAGGGATCCTGGCACCAAGCTCCCAAAGATGCTAAGCTGTTAATTATCAAATATCGGCATTAATTTTGATCCACTTCTACTTAAACACATTTTGACATTTGCAAAACCATGGTGTTCCTTACAGTCTTTGTCAAGATCACACAACATCCTCCTTTGAATTTAAGTCCAAAATTGATTCTGTGAAGGTGCTGAGTGCTAGAAATATCAATGGATCTTATTTTAGAAATGACACGTGTGCTTCTGAACAACACAGCAGCACAAGCTAGTGCTTAAGTAGAAAAGGATGTCACCTGATTACAGATCCTGTCTGTTTCAGTGGGCGTGATGAATCGGCTGAGAAGTGCATATTTAGCTGACTAGGAAGGAAACTAGCCAACACTTAAAAAAAATGTAGTGTTGGATCTGCATGACTGAATATCCTCTAAGGACAAAGGAACATAAATAAAACATGTTGGAACAAGTATTAATGCTGCTGTTTGACTTACCTCAGTCTCTACATTCACATATTTTGTAGCTTATAAATTTACCATGTAGGTTTTACTTGTGCTGTTAAGTATATTTAAAAATGTTTTAAATAGCAAGGTTTAGATTAACTGCAAAAGCGGTAATCTCATTAAGCAACAAGGTCAATCAGAAGGCAAGAATATCACTGCTGAAATCTTGTTTAATCTGTAACATGGTTTTTAATGTCAAACCCATTCATTGGTGACCAGATACAGTATATATCTGCCAGCAATGTCTTAATATTTATTGGTTATATTCTTATATTCAAGTTTCAAGTTTCTATCTAGTGTGCAGGAAGTGCCGTGGGAGGAAAACGTATAATTTCTTTCTCAACAATTACCCAGTTGGATAAGTACTACTTATTCAAGAACTTTGTTTATCTTCATCTTTGAAAGGTCACTTTTACCTTGTTTTCAATATAATCTTGGTTCACTTTGGGCTTCTAGACTGTTCCATCAGTCTATCCTTGAACACACATTTTAACTTTGTACCACTTTTTTTGATGGTGGTATTTTGAGACAGGATTTTGCTATGCAGATCAGGTTGTCTTCAAACTCTTGGTGATCCTCCTGCTTCGGCCTCCCAAGTTCTAGGACTGCAAGTATATACCACCATGCCCAGCACAGATCATCTGTAAGTCAATCTCCACACTGCAAAAAGCACTTTGCAACACTGCTGCCTTGTTTAGAACATAAGAACAGTGGCAACAGCTGAGTAGAAGCTTGGGGACAATGACACATACCTGTAATTCCAACACTTAGGAGGCTGAGGTAGGAGGAGCAGAAATTCAAGACCAGCCTGGGCTACACACGGTTCAAGGCCAGCCAGCGCTACACACACTGCATAGTGAGACCATGCCTCAAAAAACAAACCAAAACAAAAAAGACACTCAAAGTGAAACAGTGGGGCACAGAGAGTAAAAGGTTTATGATAATCTTGCAGGGAGGCCTGAAGGACCCTGTCTACGTGATGGGGTTGGCATACAAATGGGGTCATTATTCATATAGGGCGGCAGAAGCCATGAAAAAGCAAATTGACAGAATTCAGGTGCCATTCAGCAGTAGTAACATGACTATGCCTTAGTTTAGTATATATTTATGATTGAAAATGCCAGGCATTTTTCTACTTAACAAGAACAGAGTGGAGAACAAATTCAGTTATCCTTGGGCCCATGGAATCTGTAAGTCGCGTATTAAACCAACAAAGCGAGGTGACTTCTGAGGGCGGAAGTGCTGTAAGAGTGTCAGGCAAGGTGAGGTTAAAGTGAGTCAGAAACTCAGGAAGACCTTTCTGCACCTGAACCGCAAGGAGTCAGCCGGGCTTCACAAGAGCTCCCTGCAGCTGTTACATAAGCAGTGGGGGTGTGGTGCATGGGCGAAAGCAGGAAAAGAACATTAACATCTTCTAAATGGAGACTTGTGAGGGTGTAGGCCTTCGCCCCTTCATCTCTGATCCCGTAACCGACCACTTTTGATAACCCAGCAAGGCAAGTCCCCCAAAACACACCAGCTATGGGCTCAGAAAGGTAGGCTTGATGCTTAGTTACCACTGGGATTTTAGTCAGGTTGCTTAGCCCTTGTGAATGTTTCCCACCCCCCCCACCCCCGCAGACATAATCCAGAGACAACACCACCTGACAACAGGTTTAGGGAGGAGTGTAAACACTTGGCTAAGGGCATAGCTAGCATTTCCTGAACACATTTACATTTTTAACAGCTTGAATACTGGCATAGGAAATAGGACACTGGAGAGCCACTCTGATTAGACGTCAAAGTCCTGGGTTCAAAGTGCAGATGGTCCCTATCTTACCACAGCTGGACTTAAAATTTTGTTTTTACTTTTTAACAGTGGAAAAACATAAATCATCCACTCAGAAGTTCACTGTGAATTCTGCATTTGGATCTTCTTTTGTTTCAAGATTCTGTCTTCCTTTTTTTAATATTCTTTTTTAAATTTTTATTGGTATATTACACTAGATCTTAGCCAAATGGCAAGAAGTAATTACTGATACCTTTTAGATATACATAATGATCACATTCATCATAGGGAATTTGTATCTATACATGATGTATCTTGCTTCTTTTTTTTCCCTTCCCTTCCCCTCCCTTCAATCCCTTTTCTCCTCATTATATAGGCGTTGTTTCTCTCTCTCTCTCTCTGTCTCCCTCTCCTTGCCCTGACCTAGTGATAGGCAGTAAGGTATTCTCTGGTGGTGACACTGAACTGCAGTGGGAATCCGCAATTCCCAGATGACCATGAGATCACTGCATTCTCCGGGCACAGTATTGCTGAGCTACAACGTTCAGCAGGTCAGGGATATCGAACGGACTGAGTCATAATTAATATTCTAGGTTTAAGGATTTAGTCAAGGACCAACAGTGTGACGATGGACAGGGTATGGGGTCTCTTTGGCCTTGGCAACCTTACCTGAAACAAGGATATGAAGAGTTTCCATGTACGGATTGTTTCAAATGAAGCATTTTATTTAACATACTTTGAAAACCATATATATTCCATATATGCTTGTTAAAAAAATATAAATAAGTATTTGTTTTCACTGGAAGGAATAGTGATTACTATATTGCAATTAGGTTCCTCATAATTTGGGTAGCAGCTACCTCAAATTACAAGCATTAAACTAGACAATTAAAGCTAGTTAGGCCAGGTATAGTGGCTCATGCATGTAATCCTAGCTACTTCAAGAAGCTGAGGCAGGAAGATGAGAAGTCGAAGGCCAACTCAGAAAACTTAAGTATGACCCTGTCTCAAAATTTAGAAAATGTTCAAGGGCCAGGGACACAGCTGAGTGGTAGACTGCTTGCCATGATGTATGAAGCCATGGTTTCCACGCCCAGTACGACAAATAAATAACATTTCATGGTTGTCTATTTCATATTTCAATTGATTTGATAACTTTCTCAGTAAAAATTCAGAATTTATTCTCTTAAGAGTTAAACTTGAAAGATCTGAGCAGTGTGGTTCCGTGGTAGAATGCCTGCTTAGCCTGCACAAGGCCTTGGGCTCAATTCTTAGCACTGCAAACAAAAAATATCTGCAAACACAAATGCATTTGTCCAGGAGTCACTCAGGCAGCCTCCACATATGACACAATGAGGACAGTGTGTGACGATGCTGAGGGCAAATCAGGGCTTGCTTTCCTTCTTCTGTGTCCTTTATTCTTACATTTAATGCAGGCATTAAGGGAAAAAAAAAGGACTCCACTCAGTACAGCAGATAAGAAAAGGGTTTCTTTCCTCAAACGTCCTTGGGAACTAAAGAAAACTGTGTCTAAACTACATGGGTTTATACATAAGGCAAGGCCAAAGGCCAAAATCTAGGGAGGTCCGGGGGAAATGAAGGCTTGAGAAGCCAGGGTGACGGTAGTATGGGGCAGTGTCACCGCTCCTGCTGAGGACTGTCTCCATTAGGAGAACTGTCCTATTCTTAGGAAATGTCTTTTGAAGGACTTGGAAGTCATGGTCTCAGGCCTGCAACTTACTCTCAACGGGTTAGAAAAAGGGCAGAAAATGGATGCAGAAGTTACAATATTTTCAGTATTCTTGAAATCATTTCAAAATGAAACTACAGTTGAAGTATGAGAGGAACAGTAAGATACTGTCACAACCTCAAAAAGCCACGGCACTGATTACTTCTTTGAGGGAGAAATTTTCATGGTGAAGAACTATCACTGCCACCCGTCTAACCGTGGAATTAATTTCAGCACCTCCAGTAACAGCAGAAATTGAACATCTTGTGCCTTCTGATGTGATTCCCCAAGAATCTGGTTTTAATCCCATCTCCCCAAATTTAACCTGAACTAAATTACTCTGAAATTCTGGACAAACATAAATAGAAGGGACAGTCTATTTTTGTAAGGTCCAGTTGACACTATAGTGTCAATGACATAAGACGAAGAGCAGCTGGGTTGGGGAGGGAGTAGCGCTCGGGGATAGAGCACTGTTCAGTGTACCGTGGGCCCAGGGTTTAATCTCTAGCAGTGCTAAGAAAAAGAAAAAGAAACAAAAGAAACAGGAGAAGAAAAATAAAAAGAGAAAGAGGAAAAAAAAAAGAAAAAAAGCTTACATTTCAAGATTTAAGAAAAACAGACACAAGAATATAAAATATACAACCTTGGACTGAGGTGAAAACAGGTATTAAGCATATAACCATGACAACAAGGACAATTTTAGTACAAGTACCATGTATGTACTACATAGTACTGCGGTAACCAGGTTAAGTTCCCTGGATACAGTAACTCCACTGGGGTCAAGCAGGTGGAGCAGAACTCTCTGCCTATCCTTGAAACGTACCTTTCCCAGGATGCTGATAGCACACGCCATACCAACTTGCCCGACACCCACTACAGTGATCTTGTTGTTGGGCACCCCCGACTCTTCTTCCGCAACTGGTGCGATGAGTTTTTCCTTCAAGGTTGCCATTTTACACTGCAAGACAAGAATGAAAATATGACACATACGTCCATGCATACAATCTGAGCAGGAATCATTGTAGCTGCCACCACTGCAACTCTGAACTGCAGTTCAAATGAAACTAGTGATACTGCAGAACTCAGAGTGCGCACTAAGGGACCACGTGACCCTTTTAAAGAAAGATTTAGTTAAAGGAAAAACTTTGATGAAGCCCCTTAGAAACTCCAGCCTACAATTCTTTTTGAGCAAGTGGTAATCACTATAATCAGCCTTTTCCCCCCCTTTTTAAACTTCTCATTCTTTCTTGTTTTCATTTTAAATTGATGGAATTGGAGATTGAACCCAATACCTTCCCACTGAGCTGTATCCCCAAGTCCCCCTTTTATTCTGAGACAGGGTCTCCTGAAGTTGTCAGGCTACGCTCAATCTTTCCATCTTCCTGCCTCAGCTTCCCCAGAGCGCTGGGATTACAGGCAAACCGTTAACTCTTATAATCATTTTTTGTTGTAACCATTTATTTACTGGCTAAGAGATGTGAACATTTATATTTAAATAAGTAAATTTGTTTATTTTGCTCCCATAAACAATATACATATAGATAATTATGTAAACTTACTAACTCATATTCAGCTTGCTTAAAAAGTATGGCAAGCTTTCAATACACTTCCCACTACAAATAGCTGAAAGATAGAACAGGTTCTTTTACTTTAAATCTCATATAAAATATGTCACAGTGTACTAAATATATATATGATGACCATAAAGTAGTAGTAAGTAAAGTTTGTGCAGAACCTACAAAAATATTAATCTGACTTCCTTTCAGTGTACCTTGGAAACTTCTTAGAAGGTGGGTGGATTATTTAACATTTTCTTTTCAGGGAGTCACATTAAAAGAATCAACTTTTGAACCAGTGTTTCCCCAATCATCCAAAACTATGCAAAATATTTTTTAAAAACGCAAACCTGTAGTAAAACATTTTTTACAATAACAACTGATTTAATCCAACAGATTAATTTTGAGGTAATTGTGAAAAAATGGCAAAATTTACTGAAATAATCATGAATTCCATGGCAACATAGTGCATAAAACGTATTGCCCGGCCTTCTAAACAGACAGGGTATGAGCCATAAATAACTGCTTTCTTCCCGCTGGTATTGGGGATGGATCCCCGGCCCTTTTTATCGGGAACCAGGGTCTCACTAAATTCTTACAATTGCCAAGACCGAGCTCAAACCTGAGACCCTTTTGCCTCAGTCTCCCAGAGTCCTGGGATCACAGGGCACTGTAATCCGAGTTTGTTTTTTACTTTTTATATTAGACAGTTGTATCTGAGGTAGCTGCACCTGTTTCAAATTGTCTTTCATCCTAGTCTTAATTTGTTTGCAATCTGCAATCGACTAAGTAACAATACCAGGCACAGTAACTGCATGATAAGGGTTAGGAAGACTCTCAGTTAGAATAAAGCACCTGAATTTGGGACAACCGCGTAACAACATTTTCCCAAGTCAGTTAGTGCTACACTGAGAAGAGATTATTATGCAAATCATATTGACAGTTCTCTATTGGATGCTAGACACATTGTCACCAAAGGGTCTTCACAAACGGATGACCTTAAAATGAAATTCAACCATGTCCTGCATTTTCAGCAGAATCAGATGAATGTTAAATCTCTTTTTGTTGAACTCAGTTACAAATGCTTAACTTTTTCCCCCACTCAAAATTATTATTTGTTAATCGGTTTAAGACTTAGGTATATAGATGGGTCCTAAAGGAAGTAGTAGAAAACGAAAATCAAGAAATAATTGCTATTATAAATAGCGTTTTTGTAATGGATCTCTTGCGTAAGTTTGGAGTATTTCCCAAACTACAATTTAGAGGGTCCAGCCAGTATAGAATGTTTCAGATCTTTATAGAAAAAAAAGCACGCTTTAAAAAACTTTCCTTGATCAGAAAAAAATGGTTTGCATTATATTCAGTCCAGTGACAAATCAGTTGGCTGGGAGGAAAATAAATAATAAACAGGATAAAAACAGCCCAGGACCCTTGGTCTTTTACATCTCCCACTCCCCAGGATATACACCATTAAAACTAAACTGGGCTTTCGGGCACACGTCTATAATGCCAGCATTCTCGGAGGCTGCGGCAGGAGGATCCCAAATTCAAGCCAACTTGGTGACAACTTGGTGACTTAGCAAGACCCAAAATAAAAAAAAAAATAAATAAAAAAGGGTTAGCTGAGTGGGAAGGCCCTGGAATCTACCCCCAGAATCGCAAAACAAACAGTGCCTCTGTTCCTCCTCTGCGGCAAGCCATGGCCTGCCGGCAGCCAGCACTGCTAAAGGCCCACGAAACAACCAAAAAGCCACCTCTTCCTCTAGGCGCGGACAGCGGAAAAACAGCAGATCACGAGGGCAGGCAGCCAGCACAGATCTTCTCAGACAAGGTCCCTGAGAACGAGCGTAGGCCTTGCACGCTCTGAGCACCCAGGGCCGGCAAAGCGAACAGCAGCAAAGCATCCGGATAAAGGACAATAAAATACCGCGCTCCGGAACCGGCGCCGTAAAGCAGCTGCGAACTTGCGCAGCAGCTAAAACCTCTCCCCCCGCCCAGGGCGCATCCCCTGAGCTCAGCCCCAGAATCCAGGCTCGGGACCCGCCAGCCCGGCCTTCTGCTCGCATCTGTGCCCTCCCCCCACCCCCGGCACGTGCGCCCGCTCCGCAGGCGCCCGGGGAGCGGCGCCCGCCAGGAAGCCATCAAGGGCGTGGGAGAACCTGGTTTTAGCTGCGAATGCAACAAGTCTCTCCCCTGATTAAACGCACGCTGGGGTGGAGACTGCAGCGGTGCGGGGAGCCCCAGGGTGCGGCCGCCGCTCCCCGAGCCCGGGCAGCAGGAGGGCGAGACAGGGCCCAGCCGGGGATGCTCCGGGCCAGAGGCCCCCGGGGTGCCGCTCGCTCTCCCTTCCTGTCTGGCCGCACGGTGACTCCTCTGCACACGTCCCAGGCACTCTGTGCGGGGGTCAGGATGCGGGGTCCCGGGCGGAGACCTACCCCGCGCGGGAAGGGCCCGGAGCTGGCGAAGACCTCGGCGCGGAGATGCCAGCGTCTGCGGCGCGTCGCCCGGAGAGGCCCTGCGGGGGGGGGTGGAGGAGGGATGGAGCGGCGCCCCACCCCCTTCGCGCTCTTCGGTTTCTCTATTGTGATTGGAAACCCTGGCACCGCCTGCACCGCCCCTCGGCTCGTTCAATCGCCTTCAAGGACAAGAGCTGGAGCGTGCACGGCCCTCCTGCAGCAGCCGCCGGAGGTCACCTTCAGGGCCCCCGGGCGGCCTCAGTTCTCAGCTGGCCCCGCAGGTCGCAGGCCCTGCGCCCTGAGACGCGCCCATCTCCAGCTCTTCGGGACTTGCGCGACCTTCTTTCGGTAGATTGAGTCCACACAGAGAAACATGTCTGGATCGCATTTCAGGTCGGCTTTGGAGAAACAGCAGTAGGATGCGTGGCCTCGGAATGGAACAGCTGAGTGGGATCAGCATCGTTTCAAAGTTCATTTGATGAAACAAGGAGTTTTGTTCGTTTGTAACCTTCATTCGGTTTATATGCATTGATTGCCTGCTCAGTGAGGCCTGGTTCCCGTCCTCTGGTCCCCTCCCACCCCCCCACCCCCGTTCGGTTTCTAGGGCAGATGTAGCAAGCTCACAGATTCCCTGTATGTGAAAGGGGATTTCTGTTTGATGAATTATTGTTTTTGTAAATGACCATTAATTTTGTAAATCCTGCCTTAGTGTCAAGCATCGACGACACAGTGAAGTATTTCAGCTACAATGCAATGTGGTAAGTGGTAATAAAGACTGGGTTAAAGTGAAAGTTCGGAGACAGGAATCACTAAGAAAAGGGTGTCTTAATCTGGCGTGGTGGTGTAAGCCTCTCACCACAGCCGTCTCAGAGACTGAGGCAGGAGGATGACAAGTTTCAATCCAGGCTGGACAATTTAGCAATTTAGTGAGACCCTGTCTCAAAATATAAAATTAAAAAAGGGCTGGGGATATAGCTTACTCCAGAGCCCTTGAGTTCAACCCCCAGTGCCACAAAAGAAGGAGAAGGAGAAGAAAGAAGGAAAGAAAGAAGGAAGGAAGAAATGAGAGGAACAGATAAGCCTCAGAATCTCCCAGCATTCCTAGGGTCACAGCATCCAGTTAGAGTAGATTTTAATTCTGAAGTTAGCCCGGTTACAAATTGAAAGATAATGATAAAGGAGAAAAGAGGTTAGGGAATAGCCTCCAAAGTTTTATTTTCATTCTGAATCCAAGCGTGGAGCAAGACTAGCTACTGACCTGAGCAAGGAGTCTAGAAGGCCCTCTACACCTTTGCCAGCTGCTTATCCAAACCCTCATACACGTTCTTCTAAATTCCTTTCTTGTCACTGTCATGACAAAGATGAAGCATCTTCAGGGGTGGTGGGAAGGAAGGGAGGGGATGAGGTGACTATTTCCTTCTTCAACCACATTTTCATTCTTCCTTACAAAATGTTTTAATTTGATTGAACAACATGAATTCTCCAGTATAGGCCTCTAACTGCCTAAGGAGTATGTAGTACCACTCTAAAACACTTCTGAGAATTGTATACCCTGGCAGTTTGTCTTTTCCTTTAAATGTAAGAGGTGAAGGACAGTTGCTCATACAAAGATTCAGAAGATATATTCCCCATGCCATTCTATTCTTTAAGAAATCACTAGGAAGCAATATCTCCATTCACTGAAAAATAAGAAAAATTTGAAATCTAAGAAAGAGGGAACTTATATGTGTGTGTATTATTTATCCATAAAGAAAAATGAAATCATCTCCTTGCTGAAAAATGGATCATCACGTTATGGGAAGTAAAAGATAGAAAAACAAGTATCACATGAGACCAAACCGAAAAAAAAAAAATGTGACAAGTTGAAAAGAGGGACTGGCCAGGCATGGTGGTACACAGGTATAATCCCAGCACGTGGGAGGCTGAGGCAGGAGATCACTGGGAGTTTAAGGCCAACCTGAACTGCATAATGAGACCCTCATCTGAAAACAAAAATGAAAAGAGAGACTAATAAGGAAGGAGACCCTGAGGGAAAGGAGGAGAGAGGAGAAAACAATAAAGAGCATTAGGGAGGGTAGATTTGAACACAGTACACAATATATGCATGTATGGAAAGGTTACAGAGAAGTCCATCAATCATTACAATTAACATGAATTAATAATTCTGAAGAAAGAGTTCAGTGTTAGAGTGCATTCTTAGCATATCCAAGGTCCTGAGTTAGGGTTACAGAAGGAAGGAAGAAAGGAAAGAAGGAAGGAGGGAAGGAAGGAAGAAAGGAAGGAAGAAGGAAAGAGGGAGAGGAAAAATAATTTTGATCTTGCCATTGTTGGTTTTCCTGTAAATGGAAATTTTTCTTAATTCCATTTGGCTGTTTTTATTCTATTGTGGCCACAAACCAGATTAACTAATAGCTTCAGAAATGTACATTTCTCAGAGATACTTTATTCACTTTTATATCCCAAGTAACAGTATCTCTGACAAGATACTTCTGTATGGTTATATTAAAGACACCTTATAAAATGCGGTACAATATGAGCAAATGAACCCTGAGTTAGAATTCAGGGTTAGGACATTGATCACCTCTTAGACTGTGTGTTTGTGTGTGTGTGTGTGTGTGTGTGTGTTACTGGGAATTGAACCCGGAGCTTTTGAACTGAGGTACATTCCAAGCCCTTTTATTATATTGAGCTAGGATATCATTTAATTTTTAAGTTGCCAGGCTGGTCTGGAACTCATCAGCCTTCTAGAGTACTGTTATTATAGATATGTGCCACTGCACCCCTAGCTCTTTTTATTTTTTTCTGGGGTGTTGGTGTTGTTGATGGGGCTTGGACCCCAGATGTCTTACATGCTAAGCCTATATTCTGCCTCTGAGCCATACCCCATTGAGCTACGCCATGTTATCTAGTTTTGTTTTTTTGTTGTTCGTTTTGTTTTCTACAGTTTTCCTTAATACTCAGTTCTCTGGTATATGCCAAAGTTGAAGTTCCATGAAGCAGAGTTTCAGGTAAGTAAGGCATTACTGTAAGGGCAGCAACATGCTTGTAAACAGAGAAGAGCTGACACCGGCGGGTATCTCTAACCACAAGAAGAAAATGGAGCCCGAGAGAGAAACCAACACTTGTGAGAGGAGAAGAGAACTGAGGGTTTCATATCTCAAAGAAAGTTAACTAGATTGTAACTGTCCAGCCAGTCCCTGGATAGCTGTTTAAAAAAAAAATAGGTGTGAACAGTGGCAAAGTCTCACATTTATAAAAGGTAGAAAAAAATTTTACAGCCTCTGCAGAGCAAGTTTGTGCCAAGTGAAAACAGGGGAAAGGGTAAGCTACTGGGAAGAGAAAGGACAATGAGAGCTTAATGGCTACGGTTCCCTTTTATAGTTCCCATGCTGCCTTCAGGTCCGAGCCATCCTATCAGAAACCTCCAGGAGTTCTCGCGAGACTGCAGGGCTTTGAGAATGGTTCCGCCTGGGGAGGGCTTGCTTCCGGTTGACTTCTTGTTCTCTTCCCCCACAGTCAGTGAATGGCCCACACCTATTTTAAAGGGGTTGGTTTGTTGGGGCACCGATATAATTTAAGAACACACTTAGCAAATAGCAAAGTTATAGGTATTTCATGATAGAAATTAGAGGTCTCTGACCAAGTTCCTGCTCCTGAATTCAATTGACCTTGACAGTGGCTAAAACCCAGCTGCATACCTCTGATAAGCACTGCCTCAGAATAACTGTCTATCCTTAAGGCTCCCTGGGCTAGTCAAGGTCACCTTTTAGTTATGCTCACCCTATCAGGGCCTCCTCCCCTTGTTCCTGGAATGTTTCTGTATTATGATAAATAATTCCTTTGTTTCAACAAACCTGGGGGAGACTAACCTGCCAGTCAATACGTGACTCAATTCATGTAACTGGTTATGTAACATTTTGTCACTTGCTTTGTTCTTCCCACTTCTAAATGCTATATAAACTAAGCTCTCTGCAAACTCAAGCTTGTTCTTTTGGGAACTGTCCCTGGAAAGTCAGCTGGTGTGAAGATTAAATGTTGCCTTGTTTTCCCACCACAGGTTAAGTTTCTTATTTCAGCCTCAGGGACCCTCTGTGACACCAGCACTCTGCAAACCTGAGGCAGGTTCCACCCAGCTTGAGCAATTTAGTGACTTGAGACCATGTCTTAAAAAGGAGACTAGAACTTGAAATGTACTTCACTATGAAGGCCTGGGGTACCACCAAAAACAAAACAAAACAAAAAA